>PVJL010006878.1:0-85377 GCA_004026885.1 Lyroderma lyra | reverse complement strand
TAAAATTTATATCTCTTGCCCTGATGATCCCTTTCATGAATACCAGATTCGTATATGGAACCGCCTGCTTGATATTTCTACTTAAACTAAGAAGTATAACTTTTAATTCCCCTCCCAAACCTACTGCTTCCTCAGTGTTTCCTACCTTATATTATATTAACTCTATTTACCCATTTGCTCAGATTTAAAACTTAGGAGTCATTTTTAATTCTTCCTTTTTCCTTCCATCACTTTTCCAGTTTATTATCAAACACTGTTGTTTCTGTCTTCAAAATATATCCTCATTCTGACCACTTCTCATAGCTTCTACTGCACTGAGATAAGACCTTTGGAGTGCTTAGCACAAAACTGGAAAATTTCTTTCTCTTAGACTCCTTTTCCAATACATGAGCAAATCCTGTCAACCCTACTTCAGAATATATCTTGAATCTCATTGTTTCTCACAAGGATCATAGTTACCACCCTAGCCAAAGTCATCTTCATCTCCACCCTGGAATAGGGTCCTAACCTTCTAACTGGTCCCCTCAGCTCCACTTTCATGCTTGCTCCCATACAGTGCAGAGTGATATCTCAAAAACATAAATCAGATGAATTCCTTCCCTATTTAGAACTTTTCACTGGTTTTCCAATATACCTAAATTAAAACCCTAAGTTCCCACTACACTTTGCAAAGTTCTACACAATCTAGGCAATGTTTACTCTTCTGAGTGTTTATCCTACTACTCTTCCTTTCACTCTCTCTACCTGAGTCACAGTGACCTTGCTACTCAGTGAACACATAGATCTAATCTTGCCTCAAATGTCGCACTTGATGTTTCCTGTACTTGTAACACACATTTCCATTGAACTTCACATGCTTCACTCCTTTCTTTCATTTGGGCCCGAAATGTGAACTCCTCAGAGAGTTCCATCCTGCCCAACCTATTTCAGAGCTCACTGATGAATTTCACCGAAAAGGGTGATCTAATGTAATCAGAATAACTGCATGGAGGGAGCTGATCTGGTGAATAGTCAGCCATCTGATGGAAGGCTGGATAACTTTATAGAAAAAGCTCAGGTTTTGCATTCATATATCATAGATTCAGCTCTTAGCATGACCATCCAATAATCAAATAACTGTGGGTCTCGGTATCCTCATCTGTAAATGGTGAATAAAATTAGGAGTACATATTGTTGTGAAAATGTTGACAAATAGGCTGACCAAATAATTTATCATTCAAACTGGGATAGACAGAGACTGTATGACCTGCAAAGCCTAAAATATTGACTATCCTCATCTTCACAGAAAAAGATCACCAATTGTTGCTCTGGGGTAAATACCCAGGAATGCCATAACTGGGTCATATAGTAGATATTTATTTAACTTTTAACACATTGTCAAACCATTTTTCAGAGTGGCTGTCACATTTTGTATTTCCACCAAGAGTGTGTGAGAGTTTCAGTTGCTTTGCATCCTCATTAGCACTTGATAATGTCAGTATTTTTATTATTTTAGCCATTCTAATGGTTGTTTAATGGTATCTCAGTGGAAAGTTCTAAATAGGGAAGGAATTCATCTCATTGCAGTTATAATTTGCATTTCTCTAATAACTAATGACTAATGACATTTAACATCTTTTCTTATGTTTATTTGCCATTATTACATCTTCCTCGGTGAAGTGTCTGCTTAAGTCCTTTGCCCATTTTTAAATTAGATTGTCCATTTTCTTATTGCTCAGTTCTGGAAGTTCTTTGTTTTGCATAGATAACATTTGTCAGAAGTAAGATTTGCAAATATGTTCTCCCAATCTGAAGCTTATAACTTTTATTCTCTTAACAATGTGTTTCACAGAGCAAAAAGTTTTTAATTTTGATAAACTTTATCATTGTTTCCTTTTAGGGATTGTATTTTTGGTGTCATGTCTAAGGACTTCTCCTATGTTTTCTTCTAAAAGTTTTGTAATTTTATGTTTATACTTAAATCTATGATCCATTTTGAAAAAAAGCTTTGTATAAAGTATGAGGTAGGTGAAAGTTAAGTTTTGTTTTGTTTTGTTTTGCATATGGATAATCAGTTGTTACAAAACCATTTGTTGAAAAGACTCTCTTTTCTCCATTGGGTTACTTTTACACTTTTGTCAAAACTAAATAGCTATACTTTTCTTTTTCTGGTGTTCTACATGTCTATCTCTCTTCCAATACCATACTTTCTTATAGCTATATAGTAAGCTTTAATCTAAATTAGAATGATTCCTCCCATTTTAGTCTTCTTTTTCAAAATTGTTTTAGCTATTCTACTCATTTTTTCTTATATATAAATTTTATAATCAGATTGCCTATATTTACAAAAAATACTGGTCAAATTTATATTGGTATTGTTTTAAAACTATTGAGCAATTTGGGGAGAATTAACATCCTTAATATATTGAGTCTTCTAATCCATGAAAATACTATGTCTTTCCATGGATTTAGGCCTCCTCTAATTTCTTTCTCATTTTTTCATAGTTTTCAATATACAGATTATGTACATATTTTGTTGCATTTATTTAATAGTTACAGGGCTATTTGGTTTATATAGCTCATATTGCGTGAGTTCTCGTGGTCTATGATTTTCAAGGAATTGGTCTATTTCATCGAAGTTGCTTAATTTATACACATAGATTTGTTAATGATACTGTCTTATCTTCCTTTTTATGTTTGTGGGGTCTTTAGTGATACCCTCTCTTTCATTTCTGGTATTGGTAATTAGTGTCTTCTCTTTTTCTTTCCCCAGATATTTATCATTTCTGGTGTTCTTCCCTCATTCCTGATGTTCCAGGTTTCCTTTGGTATAATTTTCCTTCTGTTTGAAGAACTTTCTTTAGCAATTCTTTCTTTGGCTCTATATTATCTTAGTTTTCCTTCATCTGAGAATGTCTTTATTTCACTTTTATTCTTTTTTTTTCACCTTTATTCTTAAAGAATATTTTCTCTGACTATACACTTCTGGACTATTTTTTTCTTCCAGCCCTTTAAAAATGTTCTACCCCTCCTTCTCTGACACCATGGTTGTTGACGAGAAATCCATTGTCATTTAAATAATGGCTCTACTATAAGTAATGCGTCATTTTCCTCTGGCTGCTTTCAAGATTTTTCTTTGCCTTTGGTTTGTAGCAGCTTGATTATAATATTGATACACTTACATATTTGGGGTTAATTCTGTTTGGAGTTTATTCAATATCTTCAGTTTGTAGATCCAGTGTAGAACTGGAGAAAGTTTTGACTATTATTTCTTCAAGTGCTTTCCAGCTCAACACTCTTTCTTCTTTTAGGACTCCAATGACATGAATGTTAGACATTTTATTGTAATATCATAGGTCTCTCTGACTCTGTTTTTTAATATAATATGTTTTCTAGCTGTTGCTCATACTTGATAATTTCTACTGCTGTATCTCACGAACTCTGTCCTTCCTCAGTCACCTCCATTCTGCTATTGAGTATATCAAGTGAAGTTTTAAAATTTCAATTGTATTTTCCAGTCCTAAAATTTTCATTTGGTTCTTCTTTATATATTCTGTTTCTTTGCAGATACTCTTAATTTTAACTTGCATTTCAGGAGTGTTTGTGATTGCTTTTACTAGCATTTTTATTACAACTGCTTTAAAGTTTGTGTCAGAAAAATTCCATTTTCTGTGCCACCTTGTTGGCACTTGTTGATTGTCTTTTTCCATGTGAGTTAAGATTTCTGGGGTTCTTCATATGCTGAGTAATTTTGGATTGTCTCTTGGACAATTTGAATATTATATTGTGAGACTGGGTTTTATTTAAGTTTATTTTATTATAAAGGATGTTGATATTTTTGTTTTAGCAGATAGTTGAACAGGTTAGGATATTTTTGTGATAGCATGTACTTGACCTGATTTGGTTCTTGCTGCAAGTTTTAACATATCTTCTGTGCGTTGTGGTACTGATGTCAGTTCAGTTGTTGAAGGCTTTGCAGGTTATTTGGAACTGTCCCTCATGTACACCACCCAGTGGTCAGTTTGGAAACTGGGGAGAGGTCTATCTGTTAGCTCATTCCTTAAAGTCTTTGGTATCTAAGATCAGATCCATGCATGAACAAGTTGAGGGTGAATCTAGGAGTTCAAACACAACTTTATTAGTTCTCTTTACTAAGATCCTCCCACTCTGCTATTGCCCTAGTACATTCAGATTCCCTGGGGCTCCAGAAAGGAGGCAGTTTTTATAATTGTGTCATGAGAACAGGCATAAACTAGTCCTATCCCAGCAAATTGAATCATATGGTTACTATATTAATAAAAAAAACATGGGAATGGGAATCAGCAAAGCTACTTTATGTATAACAGGAAGAAAAGACTTCTAGGTGTGAAACAGAAAAAAATTTTATTTCCTAGATAGTATGAAATCATGAGTTATAGCCACACATTCCTAGGACAGGCAACAACAATATGAGAGTTGGCTTTTCAAAAAATGAAAAGTGAGAGTAGGCATTTAAATTTATTCTAGTCACTGAGTCCAAATAAATCGTTTTCCAGGGAGCAGAAAAAAGTCTACCAGTGTAATCATAGAACCTTGTTGAAAAAATAGACTCTATCTTGCTTTTGGGGGCTATGTGTACTACACAAATGAAAACATTTGTTGTGCAAAGTTTTATTTGCTTTATGCTAAGATGTCTGCATAGTTTATAAATGCTATAAAAATAATTGTGCTTTTGATGAAGAAATGAACAAGAAAAATATATGGTAGCATAAAACGTGAAAACTTTGAAAGAAAATATGTGGTTATGGTGTTTGGAAGGACTTTATTTTCTGTTTCTTTAGAAAAATTTCTTTGACATAAGAGGGACTATAGGAATTATTGGTCCCAATTTAAAAATTCCTCTAAATTACCTCTACTTCTTATTCCTTGGGCCTTTAAGGGGGGAATTCACATGCAACTTATTATGCCTGTACATTTTTACTTTTTAGTAAGATTTTCCAACATGTTGGGTCAATTTTTTCACCTCTATTTTTTGGCTCTATTTCTATACTGTTAACTAGACAAAATTATAATAATTTTTTTCAATTATTTACTCATTTTTATATCATTATTTATTCATTATCATTTCTCACATACTAGGTATTGTGCTGGGTGCCAAGGATATAGCACTGAACAAGACAGACACAGGTTCTGCTCTTTGGAATTTACAAATAATCAGGAAAAAGATCATTTGAAATCCACCAGATATTAGTAAACAGCAAGTATGTCTCACTTCCTCACATGATGCAATGAACAGAATTGAATCACTTTTTTCTGTTGTGTGCCTCACACCTCATTCCATACTCCTCTTCTATCAACCTAGAGATCTGGAATTGAAATAATTCATTTGAGGTTGGTACCACCCACCGAGGATCCGTGTGATAGTGCCATTCATAGGTAATGTTGTGGATTGGAGGATCTTGTTATATAAATCTAGTTCTAGAAGAATCACATGCTGCCAAGCACTACTACTAGCATATCACTATTATTGTTTTACTAGCAACAGGCTAGTAAACAGGAGGAAAATGCTTTTTCTTGCACTCCTTTTGCTGAGTGCAGCTTTCTTCTTTGGTAAGTAGTGAGATTCTCACTGGTGGGGATGCTGAATTGAGGAGATGAAGATGGGAATACTTGCTTTCATCACTTATCTCATACAATCAGAAACACATTTCTAAAGTAGGAGGTACTGGAGAAGTTGAGAGACAAGAAAGGGCATGTAACATTTTCTTCATATGAGAAAGGGTTAAATTTTCTGAGAATTATGGAAGGAAGATGGAACAATTACAGAAAGATAGAGGTGGGTTTAAAGGGAACATTCATCAGGCCTCTTCCTAATTAGGAAATGAAAGAATCTAGTTCAATGAGGCCAAAAGAAAGTATGGCAGTAAATAATAATAATAATTGTTGTTGTTGTTGTTGTTGTTGTTATTATTATTATTATTATTATTATTATTTTCTGTTGCCTAAGTGCTTATGCCACTCAAATCTTCCCTGCAGTTTGAAGTAGACAACAACTCCATCTCCAATAATGGGGCATTGTGGGGCAACCCATGATTGGCATCAGAAAACAAGGCAAGAGATTGAGAGACATTTCCCTGGGGAATGGATGGTATGGATGGTATTAGTTGTGAAAACAGTTGTTTACAACACATACCATGGCTATGCCAGAACTACTGAGTGCTGTATCTCTAGTGAAACAGGCATGCACATTTTCTTCAACTATGTGTGTGTGTGTGTGTGTGTGTGTGTGTGTGTGTTATGCACAGCTCAAGGCAGGCATCCCCTGTTTCCTGGGTCTAAGGGCAGTACTGCTCTCCAGTCATCTGGCGAGATGAAGCAGTTAGCTTATCATGAAGCTATGGATGGCTAGGTAGCATGCTTCTTCATATTTGCTTTCACTTTCTGCCTCACTACCCCTTTCCCTCACTCTTGATCCTTGAGATTGCTTGCCTCTACAAAGTATTAGAATTAAGCATTTGCCTAATGATTTATGTTCTGTGAAACCCAGGCTAAATTAAGTCACTCTTCAATGATTATTAGAAATACTTCTATGATTACATTGGTAGATTTTTCCCCACTCCCTGAAAAATATTATTGAATTCAATGACTAGAATGAATTTAAATACCTACTCCTACTTTTCACTTTTTGAAAATCAAGCCAACTCTCATATTGTTGTTACCTGTCCTCACTACTAGTATTTATGTTTTTCAGTTAACAGTTACTAAGGGCTTACTACATATTAGTCATCATGTGTTAAGCACTTTGCTTGAATTATGTTGTTTAATCACGAAAACAACCTTATGAGATAAGGTACTATTTTTCTTTGTCTTACAGATGATGGTATTTAGTCTTTACTAGGTCCAATAACTTTTCCAAGGTCACTTGTTTAGGGTCACCCAGCTGGTAAACAATAGAAGTATGAGTTAAACCACACTTCTAAATGCAGAGTCTATACTCTTAATCACTGTGCTACAGTACTTTTCTTGGATATAAACTTCTCTCACTTTCTTTACTACCTGGATATCAGTGATCTTCCCCTCTCCTGTACTGCCACTCTTTCACCAACATCAATATAATAGATTCTTGCTCTGTCTCATCTCCTCATAGTTTTAATTGACTCTGGAATAGTTACAAATTGAAGCTTATCATTACTCAGAACTATATTCCTCCAAGATTGGAAACCCTGACTTTCCCCTTTTCACCATGGCCTGCTCTCCTGTGACATCTATCCTGCCCATGTTCCTATCAGATATATGTCTTTCTCTATCACCGGAACCCAAACCATATTACTTAAAAACATTCACTTTGGTTCTACTTGCTTCACCTTCCATTGGGCCCATTTTGCAGATTACCAGTCACTGGACATATCCATGATCCTATTTCTCTCCTCTTGCTGTTGAGCTTTGAAATGCTGTGTAGGTTGAAAAGCACAAATGTCTCATTAGCTGGGCCCTCAAGGCTTTTGAGTCATCCATTTGTTTTCACAATATTTTTTGTTTGTTTTTACAATGATCAGATAGTGTGTTAGATGTTCGAAATTCAGAGATGAAGAAATGAGTTCCGTCTTCAAGTAGCTCTCAAATAAACAGTAAATTATATATATTTGGTTGTTGCCTTAGTCTTCTCTTAATAGCTGTGACTTAGCGTGGTTCATAAAACCTTGAGGATTGGAGACAGTGACTTTGCCATTATACTTGGTTCAAAAATTGTTCCCACTTATATCAATACTAAGCCTGAACAGAGCACTCTACATCTTTTCACCGTGGGTCATGGCAGCATCATTCTCTTACTTCTTCTTTATTTAATGTCTTGAAACAACTTTCCAATCAAAGGACAAAGAGTAGCTGAATGAATAAAAAATAAACCATAACTTTCTTTCTATTATACATCCTCCTCCTCCACTACATCAGGCATGACGATTCCCCTCAGTAAGTGCTACTTAGCTGGTACCTTTTACCAGTTCAGAATCTGGAGGAATAAGACCCACAGAGAAGGTTGAAAAGAGAACTATGTAAAAGAGGGAGAAGAAATGTTCAGATAGGAAGTATATGACACAGGAGGACACAGAAGCCTAGAAGCCAAAAATATTTCATAAGGAGGGAATGTCATTTAAATTTTTCAACTAGGAGAACATTGGAGATCTTTTCTCAAGCATGTTTAGTACAGTGGGAGAGGTAGTAGCCAGGTGGCAATGGCTTGGAAAGTAATAGGTTGAATTTGAGGTGTTTGTGGTGCATTCAGCAGGACATTTAAAAACACAGGTCTGGAATTTACACATTTGTGTGGAATATACAGATCTTGGAATCAACAATATGCAAGACTTAACTCATGGAAAATATAGGAAGTTTAGAAGGGTATCAAGATTGGGATTATAGTGAAAAAATTGTACTTAAGGCAGGAGGAGAGAGAGTTAAACCTGTAAAGGAGACTATTACAGAATAGCTAGAGAGACAAGGGAATGAGATCACGCCATGTGGTGGAGAGGAGGTTTCAAAGGAAGAGTAAGTAAAACTGTTAAATGTTGTAGGAAGGAAATCCAACATTTAGTGAAACATTTATTTACTTTTAGCAACTGGAGGGTCATTGGGAAACCCTGCAATAGCAGTATCAGTAAAGAGGAGTTTTCATAAGTCACATTGTAGTATGCTGAGGAAGTGAATTCATTGAATGTAGACTACCCTTTTAACTATTTTTGCAGTGAAAGGAAGGAGAAAAGGTAATAGCCTTGAGGAACACTTAGGGCCAAGAAGCGATTATTCTTTTTCATTTGTTTACTTGCTTTAAAGATAGAAGACATAAATAACCTTTTAGAGATCTAAGTAATTGGAAGTTGAAGTGAATTAATAAAGTAAGATTACTAAGGAAGAAAGAAAGTATAAAATCCACAGTACAGGGGCTTGGACTAGGTTGGGGAAGAAGAGAAACAGCTCATAAACTGAAGCTGCAGGGAAGAGACAAGTTTGATACAGATGCAGGATAAGTGGATACATTTGTTGAGAAGAATGCTGAAGTTGTGGGAGGCCATGCCTTTTGGGTTCAATTTCTTCTGTGGCAGTGATAGAGCAGGCTGGAAGAAATCATCTGTCTTGTCAACTTGCTTCAATTTCTTGATAGCAAGTGCTATGCACATTTTAATTTCATGTTTCCAAAAATCTAAACTAAAGCTTCATTCAGCTCTTCCAGAAAAGAAAAACATAATGGATTATTATTATATAACAGAAAAAAAATAACATGATAGAAGAAAATTAGGAAAAAATAAAGCTGACTTTAGCTCTGAACAGTGCAGGAATCTCAGCTGTGTTAGGCTTAGAGACTTCCTTTGGCTAGAGATGGGGCATGGGACTGTGAGGAAGACATTCAGGCTGGCAGGCTATTGGCATCAGATACACCTGCCAACAAAACTTTAACCTTAGGACTAAAGTTCAGATATTGGTCAAGGCTGGAGAAATTTGGCAAAAACAGAGGACCTGAATACTGGGAATGTTATCATAGGAGAAGGATGCTCCCACAGTGGTTGAATAAGAAAGATAATTGTTTCCAGGTAAGAGTAAAAATCTAGTTACCAGCACAAATCCAGAATTAAAACTGGTGACTTGATGTTGAGTATGAAAGTAAAACTTAATAAATACTTTATGATTATAATGAATGGTTCTTGATTATGGCTCATATTGGAGTTATCCAGGGAGTTTGAAAACCATTGAAGCCTAGATGTCACTCCTGGAGAGTCTCATTTAAATGGCCTGGGGAGAGGTCTTTACAAGCCTCCTTAGATAATTTTAATGCATAGCAAAATTGAGAACCATGTCTCAAACCAGGATCTGTACCTGAGGTAGAAATGAGACTGGAGAGAATCAGGAAGGTCTTAATGTCCCTATAATTCTGAATTGACTGGATAAACACTAACTTCATAATTTCCCTGCATTGCCTGCCCCCAGCTGCACAATCTCTGGCTTTCTATGAACTTCCAATGATGTAGGCTCAAAAAACTTACCTCCTTCTAACAGAAAGTTTCTAACTTCCTATTAAATCCCAGCTCCCTTTCTATCCTATGACCACACAAATTATCATTTGACATATTGACACCTCATCCAGAATATTTCTTCTCTACATTTCCACTGTGATCCACCCTACCTATACCACAAGTAATTCAAAACCTGATTAAATTAACTATTGCATAAATTATATCAATAGTTTCACATTTGATTGCCCTGCCTTCCAGTGTTTATCCTTCAAGCAATTCCATATGCATCTTCCTGATACATTTGTCTTCATATTATCCAGTTTCTCAGCTAGCCTCAAGAGTTCCATCAGCAATTGAAAGATCCTGACTTCAGCATTCAAGGCTTTTTGTCATAGATTCTGTTGATGCTCCTTTCCATATAATCTCAGCTCTCAAGAGTTCACATGAAGTTGCAGGTTGAGACAGTTCCCAACCTGTTGTCAATTTTCTTCTTGAGCTCCTGTGTTTCTGCTTTTCTATCTGGGGGATTTCCCTAGCAACCTGGGAGTATGACTAGCTGCCTGCAGTACCAGAAATATGGTGGTGTAGTAACCCATATTCCTCAACTCTCAACCATTTGGGAATCAGACTTCAAGGATAAATACCCCAGCTTCCCCTCTCCTCCAGTGGGATAATTCCACAAAGTATTCTGTATTGTTTACTAGGAGAATTCCTAAAGGGATTGGATCCCAGTTGCCCACAGGGGTAACTTGCTCATCAAAGAACACTTTTTTTGGGGGGGCTGTCCCTTCACTGTATCAATTGTTCATTTATTCTTCTTGAGAGTAGTAATTCTCAAATAAGCCACTTTGATTCACCCCAAGTCCTTGTCTCAGAATCAACATTGAAAGGAATCCAAACTAAAATTGTTTTTCACTGTACCTGACCTAAATTAACCTTCAAACCACTTCACAATGGGAAAACTTGAATTTCCCAGAGGATTTTCTCATCCCATCTATCATTCACACCATCTCCTTAGAAAATCCTACCTTCCCATTAAAAGAACATTCTCTTCCTCAATACAGCTTCCATGAAACCATGTCCAGTGTTTCCAAGACCAAAGAGTTCTGTGGATTGTTTGAACTCTCATAGAAATTTGTATATTCCTCTCTTATTGGACATACCACTGGGAAACTAATTTCCAACGTGTGTGTGTGTGTGTGTGTGTGTGTGTGTGTGTATCTCACACATACACACACACAAAAATCATAAATGGAATCACAATATAATTATGCTGTTCAAACTGTGAATATAAGCTCAATTCACAACAAAGCACTTTCCACTGTTCAAACAAGCAGGTTTGAAGAAAAGTGGATTTTCAAAGAAATGAAACAAAACAAATACAAACCATTATTCATTGTTCTGCAGATCACAGACATGGCTTCTGAAGATAGAATAATAACAAAGGTCCCAATTACTACTGATAGACTTCATTGTGCTCAGGGAAAACTATGTTTCTAAAATAAACACCAAATTATAGGTTGACTATAGCTATTATAAATGTAATGGTTAGTATGCTCACTAATGGTATTATAATTCTACATTTCGGTAAATACTTCTATATTTAAAGAATTTTAGCTATATTGTTTGAAAACTAAAGCATGACTAAGATATGATTTCAAGGCATTTAATAAAGGATAGGATATTATTTTACTAAATACATGTGGAAACTCACTTTTCCTTTGAACAAAAGTTAGGTTTTGTTTTGAGATTGACTGTCCCTTGGCCTTTGGGAAAGAATTAAAATGACATGCACATTTCCAGGTACAGTTAAGATAAACATTTCTCTTTTTCATCTTACAATATATTCAATCTTTTATGTAGAGTTCTTAAAATTCTCTTACAAATAGGATTCAATGCAACCAATATTTATTGAGAGTCAAATATACAAGGCCTTGTGAAGGGGTACAAATGTGAATAAAACAATATCTTTGCCTCAAGCAGTTTGTAGATACCCTGGGATATTTTATCTATAACCAAGATTTACATGAAACTAGCTCTTTACTAGTGTGAAGGACTGAAAAAAAACCATGGCATAGCTGCTGGAGGCAAAACTTGATTAGCCCTCTTGTTTTATATCCCTGAAGAGTCAATGATCTAGACAGGAAAAGGAGATCCTAGAGGCTTGTACTTCCCAGTCAATTTTTAAGACAATAATTTTACTTATCAATGTTACCCTAATAAATTTAATTAAAAAATTTTACGAGAATTTAAATTTAACCAAAATAATAGAAAATACTTATGCTTCTGTACTAAAGAATACCTTTAAAGACTTAATGTCATTTGAAACTATAAAAGCTCTTAATTACATATGACATTCAATGGACAGCTAGAATATATGCACTGAAGTAGTAAAAATCTGTCTGAGACCCAAAAACAGAAAACTAAAAACAAAAAACAAAACTGTCTTGGATTAAAACAGAAAAAAGCAGCTCTGTTGTTTACCATGCTGAGAGGACAGACACAGACAATAGCAGTTTCAAATTTAACAGGAAACACTGGTTCACTCAAGACTGTGTAACCATTCTCCGTACTCCCTGGACCAATGTGAGAGCTTACTGATTTCTTACCAATGACACTGTCAGGTAAACTCTGCTATTCCTATCTATTACTGGGGGGATACTCAACTGCTAAACTGCCATTAAGTCATAACAAAACCCAATCCTTAGTTAATCCCTGCTTCCCCTGACCACACTTCAGAAACACTACTGGTTCAGAACTGTCCCACTCCACTGAGACCCTCCATTGAATCCTTAAACAGGAATCTGTACCTGGCACAGAAGGGTTAAGGATGGGGAGAAATCCATTTACTATGCTTGTATGATTGATAGAACCCTAGTAGTGCTTGCCTGAGATGTTTTCCTTCAGGAGAAGAAGGTAAAGATAAGGAAGATCCTATAAACCACCCTGGGCTGGTTGGAACTGACCAAAGGTCTCTCCAGTGGTCTCAGAGTGAACTTTTCTCATTATACCCTCATTATAATACTAAAATCTCCATGCAAGGTAGGGCTCATCCACTATTTTCTGTGCATGCCATGTATTTATAGCCACGTCTGCTTACTGTGCATACTAACCCCAAACATACCTCAACATACTATGATATAAGCAACTAACCCTATAATTCCATGTGGTATTTTCTCCTTCAGGAGGCACTGCTTTGAGAATGATCCCTAGGGCACTCCTTGCTTGCTAACTTGCAATAAAGTTTCTACTAACAAAATCAACTTGGAGTGTTCTACTAAGTTGCTGGACCCTAGTTCTGGTCAGTAACAAATCCAAACCTTACGAAAGATGCCTCCATCCTTCCCCTTGCTGAGAGCAGCAATCCGCAGTCCCTCTGGAGTGTATTCCTGTCATTTCATTGAGGCAAAAAATACTGGAGGTGCCAAAAAATGTATATACATTTTAAGAGATGTTATCTATGTGTTACTTTGCAAAGTTGGAGTGAATTATGATAGGAATATGTAGTATGACATTTGCTCAAAAGGTGTCATGAATCAAATGAATGCTAGTTCACCATGTGACAGACAGGGCAATGGAAGAAAATGGTGGAAGCACAGTTGTCGTTCAAGGAGTGCAAGACCATTTTGAAGTGGTGTTTGGAATTCAAGATTGTTTGAGTTTCCCCCATGTTCTCCTGACTTAACACCTCTTGATTTCTACCTATGGGGGATCTTAAAGGATGTGGTGTACCTTAGAAAACCAGCTATACTTGTGGAACTTTGGGAAGAAACTGAAACAGCGTGCACAGTGGACACTTTGGTCAACATTGCTCAAGCAGCAGTTCACCATAATCAGATGTGTCTGGATGCTGATGGTAACCATGTTGAGCACCTCTTGTAATTGCAGAAGTCAAATGTGACTTGTATCCATCTTTTGTTATGGGTATATATTGAGTATTATAATTTTAATACAGCTTTTTCCTTTCTTAAAAGTATATACTTATTTTGGTACCCTTTGTATGATTCTGTTAGATTATAGGCTGGTCTCTGGTAATCTCTGGCTGACTGGGCTTTAACAACAAACAATACATATAGAATAACAAATATTCAAATAACAATACCAACAACATACCTCAACATACTCTTCATAATTGACCTGGGAGGTAAAGTATAATAATTCTTTAAATTATTCAAAGACTTTCTGTGATTTATCTCTTAGAATTTATGTTAGGGATGAGAGTTTTCTCATTTTTTCCTTTTATTTCCTCCCTCTCTACCTCCCTCCTTCTCCTCCTTCTTGCCTTCCTTCCTTTCTTCCAATGAATTATTTCAATTCCAGATCTCTAGATTGACAGAAGAGGAGTATAGTGATGTGTGAGGTGCACAGCAGAGAAAAGTGGTTCAATTCTGTTCATTGCACCACGTGAAGAAGTGAGACATAGTTGCTATTTTCTAATACCAGGTCTGACAATTAAGTTTGTGAACTTGCCACCGTGCACTTACATTGGCAGCACTGTACAAACAACTCGGTAAGGTTTTATAACCTTGGTATATCTGCATCTCACAGGTGTGTTCATTTCGACACATGGCAGTGTCTTGCTGAGTGGCTTTCATTATTGTTGTTGGGTGTTTTTGTGTGCCACAGCAAGAATGTCAGAGCTTGAATTAGAGCAATGAACAAACATTAAATTTCTTGTTAAACTTGGCAAGAGTAGAAGTGAAATAAGGGACATGTTAGTCCAAGTTTATGGGGATAATGCCATGAAGAACACGGCAGTGTACAAATGGATTTAACATTTTTCTGATGGGAGAGAAAGCATCTCTGATGAACACAGGTCAGGGAGGCCAGTAACAAGCAGAACTAATGAAAACATTGCAAAAATTCATCAAACTGTGTCAAAATCATTGGCTGACTGTGAGAGGCATAGCAGACAAAATAAACATATATAAGGGAAAAAGTTAAGTAAACCTTAACTGAAAATCTTGGCATGAGAAAGGTGTGTGCAAAAATGGTCCCAAAGGAGCTCACCGATGAATGAAACCAAAGTAGAGTTGAAGTTTACTAAGACCTTTTGGAGACGCAAGATGATGTTTTGGGCTGTGTTATCACTGGTGATGAAACATGGCTTTAACAATATGATCCTGAAACAAAAAGTCAAAGTGCTCAATGGAAGTCAGCCAATTCTCTACAACCAAAAAGGTTCAATCAGTACCAATCAAGAGTCAAAATGATGTTGTTAACTTTTTTGATATCAGAGGGACTGTTCATTATGAATTTGTACCAACTGGACAAAGAGTTGACTAAATTTACTATTTGGAAGTGCTGAAAATGCTGCATGAAAAAGTTATATGAAAACAACCTGAACTTTTCTCCAAGAACTCATGGCTCTTGCATCATGACAACGCAGCAGCTCACATGGCACTGTCTGTGAGGGAGTTTTTAGCTAGTACACACATACTGTTTTGGAAAACCCTCCCTACTCAGCGGATCTGGCACTGAATAAATTTTTTCTTTGCCCAAAGATAAAGGAAATATTGAAAGGAAGATATTTTGATGATATTCAGACATTAAGGATCATATGATGACAGCTCTGATGGGCGTTCCAGAAAAAGAGTTCCAAAATTGCTTTGAAGGGTGAATGAGGTGCTGGCATGGATGCATAGCTTCCCAAGGGACTGAGTGCTTTGAAGGTGACAGTAGTGATATTCAGCAGTGATGTATGTAGCACTTTTTTTAGGATGAGTTTGTGAACTTAATTGTCAGACCTCGTGTGGATTTTTACTATTTTAGTGTATGTATTCTAGCCATTTGTTGAATGAATAGATTGTCATTGTTCAATGCTGCAAAAAAGTAAACATCCAGGATACATTTAAAAATATACTTGTTGATGGAGTTTGGATTTTCATACATCTGTGTATGCACAGTGTCTCAGAGATTTCAGTAGAGATTTAAATATTTGGACAAAATGATTTTGTCTAATTTATCTTCAGAATAATCATTACAGAAAATTGTATGTCATCAGCTCATGTTTCAAAGGTGCATCCCACTATTTGATAGAGCAACATGGCTATGAGGATGTGCGTGGAACAGCTGGAGTATGAATAATAGCAGGTTCCATGGTAATTAAACAGAGGTGCATTGTCACACACTAACTACAGTAAAAGACTCTGGGGTGAATATTTCTATGATATTGGCATGTGAAATATAAAAGGTATATATATACACATACATACATACACATACATATATACATATGTATATCTATATCTATATATTTGTTTTGCTTTGTTTTGTTTTTGTAGCAGGGTTTAAACTTCTTAGATGGGATTTTTACTTGACAAATATTGACAAAGGAGGAAAAAGTTTCTGAGTCCATTTAATTGATTTGTTAATTGTTGGATAAAGGAAAGTAGCATCAGGACTTCACTGTTCTTTTTTATTAACCAACAGAATGTTATAGATCCTGATTTTTAAAATCTGATGTTGTGATTCATCTAATCTATGAAACTGACTCTGGATCTTAGCAGTGTATTTATATTCCTTATAGGAATGAGGAGAAGCAATTTACTTGCTCTGAAGTCTCTATGAAAGTGCTCTAGTGGTCATATCAAGGATAAAAGTGGGAATTACATTTTTCATAATGGAAGAGTGGTCAATGGGGTTGAAATATGTATTTTGTGCCTATAATAGGTGAAACTATGTATAAGCAATGTGTATATGAGTACATACGAAAATTGTATATAATAAAGACTACTACTAACAAAGGATGATGATATTTCTATGTACCAGCTAACACAATATTGCTATTTGGCAATAGGGAAAAGAGTTTTTAATTCATTTGGTCCTCCTGTTTTAAAATTATGTGATTTGGGAGCAAATATTTAAATGTCACAAATATGCATTATTTCAAGTTTTATGCTTAAAATAGGGTTTTATTAATATTTAGATGCTTTAATATTTAAAATGAATGCAAGCAAGTTTGCATAAAATGAAACTTCACTGTGTGAGGAACAGGAAAAGTTCCTTGGATATAGTAGATGATATTATTCACTGCCTCTTCTCACTGGAGAAAGATTTACATACCCCCCTATCACTGACATCAGGCTTGGCCATATGACTTGAAGTGTTCATTCCTTCAGTAAAATTAGATTCATGGCACTGTTGAAATTAGGAGTAGATACGTGACTTGCTTTAGCTAATGAAATATGGGTAAAAGCGGTGAGGGTCAAATCAAAGCAAAATGTATACTGTCATGGATCACCTTATTTCTTTTTTCTTTGTCACAAAATCAGCCATGTTCCAGATGGAATTTATTCTATCAACCTGGGTCTTGGTGTGAAGATAGCATAAATCTGAGCCACAACCTACATGCTAATATAAGCAAGAAACACAATTTTGCTGTTGTAAGCACTGGATTTTGGGGGGGCTAATTGTTATATAGCATAAATAGCCAAATTGACTAATACAGATCCCAAGATGAAGAAGATGCTGATTATAAAACTGAATGAGACATGATTTTTATCCTCAACAATCTCATTTTATAATAGGAAAATACATAAAAATAATTACAAACAATATGCCCAAAACTAATAGGATATTTGGAAAGTACTATGATTACATTGAACAAAGAGAGACAAACTCTATTTAAGGAATTTTAGAAATACTTCATGTAGGACATAATATTGAATTTGAATTTGGAAGGCTATGTAAGAGTTCATAGAATTTTTTAAAAAGAAGAAATTCTAGAAATAAATATCGTGCTCAAAAGTATAGAGGTATAAAAAGAAATTATTTTTTAAAGGAATGGCAAGAAGCATGGTATATTTTGGGGATGTCTCATATCTGTGTGGGCATCTATAAGATGAGTGAAAAGGTGAGGGATGAATTCAGAAAGTTTGTTAGATTATGAAGGGTCTTGTATACCATGCTAGGAAGGTAGTGGGGATACAGGCAGATCAGAATCCTAATTTTGTCTCTGCCATTAAATATTCTCCATTGGAAAAAGGACATTAATTTCTTCATCTGCACAATGGGATCAATAACACCTACCTTATAGATCTTGTCTGAAGAACAAAAGTAACTAATGCTCAGTAAATCTTAGTTCCATCCCAGACTCATTATGCTAAGGAGGCGATGTTTCATGTAATGGGATGTGTTTGGAGTGCCTTTTAAACCAAAGGGTTGATGGAATCAACACTATATTTTAGAAAGATCACTCTGGCAGTATTTGGAAGATAAAGGGGGTAGTGGGATAATGAGAGGCAGAAAGACCGGTTAGGAGTTCAGTGCTATAAAAACTATCAAGAGATTATGAAGATTCAAGGTAAGGAAGTGATAATACTTGACCTTTCCCCTTTCTTCTTATGAATTCCTTAAATGTCATCAACGTCCTCAACAGGCAGGGAACCACATGAGAACCATCTGTGGTTTCTCAGAGTCTCATTTTTTCAGTGATGAATTTGATCCTGACTCCTTGCTAATCACCTAGTTTATGTACTAAACCCTCACTATTTTAGACCCTGTATTCCTTATGCTTAAGTACTTTCCAGGATCTAGCTACTATGACTCACCCCATGTTCCAAGTTGTACCCTTCTCCACCACCATTTCTGTCTCGTTTTCTTACCATTCTGTTAATATGATAAACTGATCTGTGTTAACATGATAATGGGACAAAATATTTTCATTAATTATAGTTTACATGTTTGCTTTCACTGTGCTTTCTGAAGACTTTATTATCCCAAAATATTACTACTAGTACTACTACCTTCTCCTCCTCGCCTTCCTCCTCCTCCTACATTAAAGCCCGTGCTATAGTGACCCTTAATAAAAGAACTTTATAAAGATACCAAGCAAACCAATGCATAATTGTAATTGAGAATGTTAAATTGACATTTAATAGATGCCAAAGAAGGTAAATCCATTTAATGACCATTTCTGTCTGAATAGAAGATACTTATTATGGGATTAAAGTTCATCTGCAGAATTAAAAGATGCCAATAACACAAAAGTTACCTTTCTTACACATACAGATACAAGACAAATGGCAAATTGTTTTATTTACATCACAGTACTTCTAGTTAGCAAAATTACTATGACAACTTTAATTTCTTATTTGTATGTGTCCTTCCTTACATGTGGAATGCCCACTTCAAATGCTGCTGATTTGTTATTGAATTAACCTTTGGGGTCTGGTCTCTGCTGGCATCTTTTACTTCCATCCATCAGATTCCAGCTGGAGAGAGGTCACAGAAGTGGTATTGGACAGTATCCTTTTAGAAGCCTATAAACCAAATTCCACCTTCCTGAATCTTGTGGACTACAGACAATTTTTGGCTGAGTCCCTGGAATACTTTCTCACATTATACAATTTCTAAAGAAAGTGAACAAGCACACACACACACACATGCACACACATACACTCTTAACAGTTTCATGTTTAATAAAGTGTTTACTGGGAGCTTGTGGCTCAAGGTATCACGTGGAACACAAACATTTACCTTTCCTCACAGAATCCTATTGAAATGACAAAGTAAATGGTACAGATGAGTTAAATTTATTATAGCTTTGAGAAGGATACAATCGATGGCACAGAGATTTGTATACATTTTTGGAAGATAGAAGGGAGATATAGTTACGTTGATAGATAAACCAGGGCAGAGGAAATCATTACTCAGAAAATACACAGGAAAAAGCTACTAAGAAGGTTGGGATTTTCCACTTGGTAGAGCCCTCAAAGAAGCTCCTAAAGCAAAGTGAGTAGGCATGAGAGGAGAAGTGGGTTGCTGGGTAGTTGTTTAAGTGATTAATTAAGGAACTATCCATGGAGTAGCTTGGTCAGCCAACAGAATGAAAAAGAAATTCTACACAGGCAGCCAGGTATAAGAAACCTGGAGAATAAGCAATCTGTATATATTACTCATCTCTTACCGAGTTCCAGACACTGCTCCTGATGCTAGGGACACAGAAGTGAATGCCTCAGTCTCCACTCTCATAGAATGTATATTCTCACAGGACAGGCAAACAAGAAACAAATAATCCACTAATATATATGTACGAGGGCTGTCAGGAAAGTATCTAGCCATGTAATATGAAAAATAGAGGCATTTATGGGTGGAGATTTTCTGGGCAGCCCTTATATAAAGAAAGGGTCAAGAAGAGAAGTAAAGTAGGCAAGAAGGATAAAGAGTGGCTGAAGTGTTGCTTTCGACAGGGAAGTCAGGCAGGGAGGGCCTTTCTGAGGATTTGAACAATGCCTAATGGAAGTTAAAAGAATGAACCATGCAATTTTCTGCAGGAGGAGGGGCAACAATCTAGATGAGGGAGGCTTCAGGTTGGAGGAATATCAAGGAGGCAATGTAGCTAGAGCATAGTGAGTGAGAGAAAGAAGATGGAGAGAACCAGGGCCAGATCCTGTAATATTTTTAAAAGCAAGGGCCTATATCACTAAACTTTTTAAAGTATGATGGGAAGGTATACAATCTCATTTATCCTTAAGTATCACCCTTTATTTAGAGAACTAGTTGTAGGCAGAGAACAAATGGAAACAGGAGATCAGTGAGGAGGTTATTGCCGGAGTTGAGATTAGACAAGATGGTGGCTTGATGCAGAGTATAGTGATGATAATGATGGGAAAGGGCTGGATTGAGATGCATTTTGAAGGTGGAGTTGATAAAATTCGCTACTGGGTTGTTTGCAAGGTATGAGTCAAGAATAAGTCACATAGGAATGAGAGTCAGAAAGCTTCAAGAAACATGTGCTCACAATGTAGTTTGAATATCTGGATCTGGCCCTATTGCAAGCCTCAAAAGGAGGCCTATGCAAAGGTTCTGGTTTTGCTTATACATCTTTGAATAGATTGAAGAGTCTTAAGAACCTGTGGTTAATGTCAAGGTATTCAGAAATACCCAAAAGATACATGTAATGCTACAACCCCTACTTTTACAAAACGTTGTGGCTCTCTGGTGAAATTTTTTGTTTTATTGATACATAGTAGCTTTTGTTCAGCCTATAAAAGAGTGACTGTTGAAGAAAGGCTCTGTCAGGACAAATTATAGATAACGCCGGATAAATGTTCTTGTTCGCTTCCCCCACTCAAGCCTTACTTATCTACAAAACAGAACAACTTGGAACATAATGGTGACATGATTTTCAAAGATGAACAAGCTCAGCAGAAGAGTGCTGAGGTAGTTCCTGTTTCATCTCAACCAATTCCCATGTCAGGTGGATTGATCTTCAGGGCAGCAAGTCAAAGACAACTGACTATGAAACTCCCTCTCAGATTTCCTGTCTTGTATCTTCTTGCCCATACCCCTGATTCCAAACACAGTTGATAAACTGTTAGTTTCATGCAGGCTGTAGCTATTTTTTCATACTAATGGAGTTTTGTAACACCATGGATATTGGTGAAAACATAGTAGCAACATTCAACCTTGGGGAATGGAAATTAATGAATAAAATATTGCTGCCATTTCCTTTGGGTGGGCAATTCTGGGAGGCATTTCATGTATTTCTCTTGAGGCCCTGGTAGAATCACCCTGTTACTTACAGCAGTGACCTCACCAATACACCTTGATATTGGCCTTCCCTCCTTCCCAGTTTCACTCTTCCTGTATTTTCTCCACTGCTTCCTGTGGTCACATACCTGGCTTACCATGCATATAGTCCTTGTGTAGTGCCCTGCTTCAGAGAACTCAAGCTAAGGCAGCTTCTTTTTAGTGACTGGGTCACACCCATTATGGCAGAAACATCAATTTGTTAATAAAAGCTTTGATTTTCTTCATTGCCAGCATTTAGTTCTGTTACAAAAAAAAATCACCTATATCCATTCACATATTTTTGTTCTTCATGTTTGCTCTCATGGGTTCAGAGAAAGCAATTAGGTTTATGGCATTACTAATGTTAATTGCATTTAACTCCAAACTTGAATGACTTATTATCAGGTGTAGGATCTCTTATTTCAAATGCATTTGATATGCCTATGTACAGAATTTCAAATGCACAAACTTGATTTAGTTGGATAAAATATCACTTCACAAAGTCTGATGCTTTCAACTTAAAGAAATTGCAATCTAATTGTAATAACTCACATTTTGAGGCATTGTTAATAACTCTATACATTCAATAACTCTGTGAAGTAAACATAGATAAAATATTCACCCTCATTTTCAAGACTGTCAAACTAGAAATCAGAGTAATTAAAAGAGGTACCTGGTATTTGGCAGAAGGAACTAGGATCTTTCCACCAGGGCCGGCAAGATTGCTAAAACCTATACAATCACAGGAAAAAGAGAAGGTTGGGCAACTTACTGAAGTGGAATAAACTGTTCACTTACTGGGTCATTAAGCATGTGTTTGTTGAGTGTCTTTAATACATCAGGCAGTGTACAAGGCATTCTAGATATAATGATTATGGGAAATAAGCTGCTAAGAAAAGTTGAGGGGAAAAGAAAGCAATTTACTGGGAGGGAGACATTACAACAGCTCTAAGCCCTGATACAAGGGGGTGTTCTGTAACTAAAATTACCATCACTATCAGGGGACATAGCTATGTGGACCAATTGGGCAATGATTTTCAAAGTAACCAGTCAAGAATAGAGAGCCCAGAAATGAAACTATGCCTATATAGTCATTTAAACTAAGACAAAGGAGACCAGAATATACAATGGGGTAAAGACAGTCTATTTAATAAATTGTGTTGGAAAAACTGGACAGATAACATGCAAAGGAAATGAAACTAGATCACCTTCTTACTCCATATACAAGAATAAATTCAAAATGGATTAAAGATTTAAATGTAATACCTGAAACCATAAAACTCCTAGAAGAAAAATGAGGCAATAAACTTTCAGACATTGCTCTGAGTAATAAGTTTTCCTGATATATCTCCTTGGGCAAGGGAAACAAAAGAAAAAATAAACAAATGGGACTATATCAAACTAAAGAGTTTTTACACAGCAAAGGAAAACATCAAAATGAAAAGACAATCTATGGAATAGCAAAATATATTGGCCAGTGATACATCTGATGAAGGGTTAATATCCAAAATTTATAAAGAACTCACATGACTCAACATGAAGAAAACAAACAATTCAATTAAAAAATGGTCAAAGGACCTGAACAGACATTTCCCCAAACAGGACATACAGATGGGCAATAGACATACAAAAATATGCTCAACATCACTAATCATCAAAAACTGCAAATTAAAATCACAATGAGGTATTGCCTCACACCTGTCAGAATGGTCATCAGCAATAAATAAAAAAAACAGGAAGTGTTGACGAGGATGTAGAGAAAAGGGAATCCTTGTACACTGTGGATGGGATTGCAAATTGGTATGGGCACTAAGGGAGACAGTTTGGAGGTTCCTCAAAAAATTAAAAATAGAACTACCTCATGACCCAACAATTCCACCTCTGAGTATTTATTTAAAGAAATCCAAAACACTAATTTAAAAAAATACATGCACTCCTATGCTCACTGCAGTGGTATTTACATTAGCTAAGATATAGAAGCAACCCAAGTGCCCATTAATAGATGACTGGATAAAGAAGATGTGGTACATATATATAATGGAATATTACTCAGCCATAAAAATGAAATCTTACCATTTGTGACAACATGGATGGACCTACTGGATATTATGGTAAGTGAAAGAAGTCAGACAAAGAAAGACAAATACTACATGATTTAATGCATGTGTGGAATCTAAAGAACAAAAGAAACAACAACAACAAAAAATACCAAAAGAGAAACTGACTTATAAATACAGAGAAAAAACTGATAATTACCGGATAGGAGGGTGGTTAGGAGCTGGGTACAAATTGGGGGGATCACTTCATAAATTACATAGATGTGTAACCACTATGCTATAATATGTAGCTGAAATAATATAAAATAATACTGAAAGTAAAAAAATAAAGAAGTAATCAGTCAAATCAACTTTAATAGCTTGTCAACCAACAGGGCAATCCTTTTCCTAACCTGACAGTCAACTGAATTTATTAATTAGATAATTTGATCAACATCTGATATTGGTAGATGTAGTAAAATAAATTAATGTTTTTCCTTGAATGGAGTGATTATTTGAGTGAGTTGGAAAGATGATTTTTAGAACATTTCAGAATTACTGTATGAATCATTATTCCAGCTCAGCAACTATGTGACCTCTAAGGCAGTGGACTGCCTTCTTTGTAGCTTATCCGAAGAAAATAAATAATGATGACTTGATCTTCTTTAGGGGTTTCATGAGTCAGCAGCTAAAGCCTATTAATTCTTCCATAAATAGAGCTTTAAACATTCTGGGTCTTGGCAATAAAAAAAGAGGGAGGCTATCTTTTGGATTTTATCAGCCACTACTTTTCTACAATAGTGTTTTGAAAATCAGGAAAACACTACTGTTACTCCCTGTCACATGTCTACTGAAGGAGCTGAATTTTGAGGCATTCTAGCTCTTCGAAGCCCAGATTGAAAATTCCTATCAGGTTTCAAATCATTGTGCCTTCCCAGGTCAAGAGCAGCTTTCTGTGCAAAGGGCAGTTTTATAATTTTACCTGGCTTTATCCCCACCTGTACTTCACTCCTACATCCTTTAGTGAAAACTGCATTACTTTGAAGTTGAAGGTTGCATTCAGGCAGGCAGAGCAGCTTTACTCCCACCCTGAGTTGGAAAAGATAATGGATTCCACAGAGCAGGTGTCCAATTGACCAAGGTCATCGAATAATGATTCAGTGTAAATATCCAAATTGAAGTTGTGGACAAACTCAGCACCTGACAGGTACAGTTGATGAGTGTCCTTTTGTCTAGCTGTCACAGTGGGCTTAGGACATGGAACAAATCAAATGAAGAAGCCTGCACTTGCCTTAAAAGGTTATGTCTTCACTAATCCTGTAGCAACTGGCAGGTTGGCATTACTTGGTGCAAATCTCTGCACTGGTGTGTTTGGATGATTTTGTTTCTCGGGAGCTATTTGTTCAGGGAAAAAAATGGAAAGTGGAAAGATGAAGTCAGTTTTCTCTTGACATTTCCAGAGATGAATGCTTGTGAAGAACAAGCAGGCAATCTCTCCTTAGAAACAGTCAATCCAAAGAACCTAGAAAGTCCTTCAGAGTTGCGAATAGAAGATTGCAACTTCAAAAAAAAAAAAAAACAACAAGACACGAGAAAAAAAAATTAGAACACTCTGATTCTGGGAAAGAACAGAAATTATAACCAATATTTTACAAGTTCATGGTCCTCAGCATTGTACTGAAGTTTCAATTTGAGACAATGCAATGCCTGAAAGACAAAATCAAAGTCATTTAATATGCACAAAATATGAATTATTAAAGTCACAAAAATGGTTTTAAGTTACTAAGATTTTTAAAAAACAAATACAGTCAATAAAATGAGTTTTATAAAAACTCTTAAATTATATAGGGGTAGGGTACATATATTAAAATAGTTTATAGCATTTTTTTTCTGCATTCATAGCTGAGAAGGATAATGTAATATTTTAAATTTTTTTGACATTCAATATTAGTTTAAGTTGTACAGCATAGTGATTAGATATTCACATAATTTATAAAGTGATCCCCCCGATAAGTCTAGTACCCACTTGGCATGAAAAGGCTAACATAATATTAAATGCTCTGCTCAATGTTAAATTAGTAGAAAGTGAACCAGTGTAAACTTAAGTTGCTTTATATTTTCAGTGTAGTGGAGAGATCAGCAAACATTTCCATAAAAGGCTATACTGAGAAAAAAATAACCATTGAAGGGCTAAGAACAAAGTATACAGATTAATATTGGTTTATAGAATTTTTCCCATTTCACAACTGTGAAGGCTGAAGTTATATGACTTGTTCAGCATTATATTTTTAGAGGGGAAAAACCCAAATTCAAAGTCATACCTTTTGACTGCTCATTCAGTCTTGTTACTTTACCACAGTGCCTGTAGCACTCTGTGTAGCAGTAAGGGCCTCCAGAAAGCTTTGAGTACAACAGGGCCTTCTAACTTTTCCCTCCAGGGTCACTACAGTAATGGTTGTGTGGCAATGCTTGCCCTCTGTGTTGAGAGTAGGAGCTATAGCTTTCTCCTATTTCTCTAAACATATGGTTTTGAGCACCTACTGTATGCCAAACATTGTTCTAGTTGCTGGGATACAGAATGACCAATCCCTTGCCCTCAAGGGATTTTTATACCAGTGGGGAGACATAACCAACAAGCATCAATTGACTAAACAAATCAATCATATCAGATTCTGATAAGTACAAGGAAGAAAATAAAATGGGGTAACATAGAAAAAAGTAACTAGCACTGGCAACTTAAGTTGGGGTTGAGGCAGGCTGGGTTTTCAGCTAGGTTGGTTGGTGGCTTCATCAAGCATGAAGAATGCAGAAGCAACAATAACCACACACAAAATTGTAGCTTGAATATTGGAAATGACAAATGATGACATGGACAATGAAGTAACATTTCCATAATATATTATTGCTGTGGACCAGGTAATTCATCCAGTGTTTTGAGTCTGGGCCAAGAAATGCAGACTTGTAGAAGAAAATGAGACAGCTTCTGGGTGGAGGGTGAGGGTGGCTTTCCCTAGGAGAGAATAATGGTGGTGCAGGTATATATAGTATCACCTCCTAACCCTGAAGTTATCCCACATTATCTTTAAAAGTGGGGGGCACTTACCATGTACCAAGCAAACATTTTACATGAATTAACTGATGTACATGGATTACTTCACAGAAACTATTGTTGATGTTTTATAAATAAGGAAACTGAGGTACAGGTAGCTTAAACAACATTCCTGTGAAAGGATAAATAAATAATGTCCCCCTATGAGGTCTGTGTCATAAACCTCAGAACATGTCAATATGTTATCTTACATGGTAAAAGGGACTTTGCAGATGTGATTGAAAAATTTTGAGATGAAGAGATTATTCTAGATTATCTAGGTTTGATCAAGGTAATGATAAAGACCCTCATGAGTCAGAATGGAGACAGAAGCAGAGTTGGAGTGATGTGGCTAGGAGCCTAGAAATGAGGAAAACTTCTAGAAGCTGGAAAAAGCAAGGAAATTGATTCTCCTCTAGAGCTTCTAGAACAAATGTTACCTTGATTTTAGTCCAGTGAAACTGATTCCAGAGTTCTGGTCTCCAGAACTATAGCATAATCAATTTGGATTGCCTGAAACTACTAAATTTGTGGCAATTTGTTACAGAAGCAAGAGAAAACTAATACACTGCCCAAGGCCATGGAGCTAGAAATTGTCACGGCCAGAATGAAAACTGAGGCAATCGGGTGCCAGTGCTAGAGATTTAACCACTGTGTTTTGGGCCTCTCATGGGTAGAATAAAATGTCAGGTTGAATGTAAAATGTATGCTTCCTGGGTTTTCCTCTTAGGCTTAGAATTCCAAGTCCCAGAGAAACTAAAAAAAGAGAAAGGAGGTCCTCGACCAGCTGGTGTGCATCAGTCTCCTTTCCTGCTTCATATCAGTCCTGGAACGGAGAGATCATTAAATAAACCTCCCAATTTAGAGATGAGGTATTAGAGGACTAAAGTGTTGTAATTTCAAAATTACCTAGCTGGTTGGTGATACCATCAGCTAGTTACACGTGGGGCAGATGGTGTGTAGGGAGACCCCCTGATCTCTGTGCCTGCGTGGAACTCAAGGAAGGAGGCTGTGTGACAAGTGAGCAACTAAGAATCCAGGCTTTCTGAAACCTGTGTTTTTCCTTATTTGCTTAGAGTGGGAGAAGAAATTGATTACACATCTACCCAATGTAATATCTCTAGAAGAACCCAAAGTTCTCACTAGAGCAACCTTTTAACTCCTCATGATCATTATATTCCCAACTATTAGCCACTTTGACAGCCTGGTTGCTACCCCTAGCTCTCTAATACAGTATCTAAGATACAGTGGGTGCTCATCGAATTGAATTAAACAAAATGCTTTGATAGCTTCCCTAGACCCGTGCTTTTCAAAATTTAAAGTGCATGCAAATCCCCTGGGGACCTCGTTAAAAATTCAGATTCAGAGTTAGAAGGTCTGGCTGTGGCGTGAGATTGGGCATTTCTACTAAGTTCTCATATGATACTGATACTGCTGAACTATCGGCTATATTTTTTAAGGTCCCAGAAAATGAAACCTCCCTATCCACATACAAAATGTAAGTCATACAAAGTTTGATCATTCAATGAAAGTTTGCAAACGTGGCGTAGAAATAAATTTTTCCCCTTTAGGCCCCTGCCGTCCCCACGAAGGGAACAAATTAGATGCCCGAGTTCAAGGGAAAGAGTTGGACCAGTGCCCCCAATACCTGTTCCCTGCGCTCTGCTCTGGGAAGTGTGTGATGAGAGGAAAAACGGAAGCGTCCAGGAGCTCTCACGCCTCCGTTCCTCTTCCGTTTCCAGCCTTTAAGTAGCATCTGCCCTGATTGAACCGCTGAAGTCACCGTCAAACACAAGGGAACGCAACGCCGCGCCCCACCTCCCCACCCCCGCCCCCGCCCCCGCCCCAGCCCCAGCGCCCTTGCCCAGGCGGAGACAGCCGACGCGCGTGCGTGCGCGCTCAGTATAAATAGATCCCAGGCAGCTGCCACGGGGAAGAGCCGTGTTGCGGGCACCGCGGGCCATGGCGAGTGAGGACCAGCAGTCGCAGGGCAGCATCCTCTACAACATACTTATGAGCGCGAAGCAAACGCACGCAGCTCCGGAAGTACCAGAGGCGCCCAAGGCGAGGCAGGAGGGCTCGTGCTGGGGCTGCTCCTGCGGCGCGAAACCCCCGGTGGGCAGAGAGGGGCTGCCAGGTGGGAGGGCAGTGGCGCTTCTATACCGCTGCTGCCATTGTGGTGAAGACCACCCGAGGCAGGGCAGCATCCTTTACAACATCCTTACGAGTGCAAAGCAAATGCAGGAGGCTCCGGAGGCGCCCGAGGTGCCCAAGATGCAGATGAGGGGCCAGTGTTGGGGTTGCTACTGCGGCGCGGAGCCTCTGGTGGGCAGAGAGGGGCTGCCGGGCGGCCGGGCCATGACTCTCCTGTACCGCTGCTGCTTTTGCGGTGAAGACCACCCCCGGCAGGGTAGCATCCTTTACACCTTGCTTACAAGCGCAAAGCAAACGCACGTGGCTCCAGAAGCGCCCGAGGCGTGTCCGCGAGGTGGGTCGTGGGACCGCTCCCAGGGCGCGCAGGGGCTGGAGGGCAGGGAAGAGCAGCCGGGCGAGAGGGCAGTGGCGCTCCTTTGCGGTGAAGACCACCCACAACAAGGCAGCATGCAGCGCAACGTGTCCACGAGTGCAAAACAAACGCACGCGGCTCCAGAGGCACAGCCAGTGGCCCCCTGGTGGCACCCCCTGTGTGGTGCGCCGCGGCTGGTGGCTCTCAAGAATCCACAGGTGGTCTGCGAAGCGGCCTCAGCAGGCCTGTTGAAGACGCTGCGCTTCGTCAAGTACTTAGCCTGTTTCCAGGTGCTACCCCTGGACCAGCAGCTGCTGCTGGTGCGCAGTTGCTGGGCTTCGCTGCTCATGCTTGAGCTTGCTCAGGACCGCTTGTACTTCGAAACCGTGGAGACCTGGGAACCCAGCCTGATGCAGAAGATCGTCACCACCAGGCGGCAGGAGACTGTGGGCGACGAGCCGCCGTCTCTCCACACCGGGCAGCCACATTTGGTACCGCCGATGGAGGCCCGACCTTTGCCGTGGGCCACCGAGGTCCAAACCATCAAGAGCTTCCTTGTCAAGTGCTGGAGCCTGGGGATCAGTACCAAGGAGTACGCCTACCTCAAGGGGACCGTGCTCTTCAATCCGGGTAAGGGCGCTGGCCTCGGGCTCTGGGTTTTCTCTGCTCAATAGAGCGCTGGGCAGAACGGCTCTCAGGGGTCAGGGGAGTGTCTGCGCAAAAGTGAAGAATGGTGACTAACTCAGCACAGCTGTGGGAGCTCTAGAACCCAACCACTCCTCGTGGGTGGGGGGCTGCCAGAAACGCAGCCTAGAGGAGGGGTATGTTTTGTTGAGATCTGTACTTGTCTGTCTACAACTTTCTGTTACTACAGCAAAGTTTGTGCCTTCAAGGGACATGGCTGTTTCTTCTCCTCTAGTCTTTGAAATCCACTAGCATAGCTTTTTAAAAAAAGTTTGCGTTCACTGCAAATTCTGCAACATCTTTCTGAATTCCAGTTCCGAATTTACTCAAACCTTTTTGTTGGAGGAACTCTATTAAGACTGGCAAGAAAATAAACATTTGTTTAAAGAGCCATAGAGAGACCATCCCCTGATCAGGTGGGACACTGGACTTAGTGTTTCATGGGTCTGCCTCTGAAAGTCATTTTTGTGGTCCTGGGCAGCTGGACCAGCTCATCTTCCAAGTTTCGGTGATGTGAGTATCAGGCTAGCAAAGGGGCAGGAAAAAGACCCACTAAGGACGTCAAGCAGGAGCACTGTATTTTAGAGCTTGAAAAGTTCTTAGAGACCTCCTAATCCAGCCCCTCTGCCCTCCACCCCATTTGCAGATTAGGTAGCCTAGTCCCAAGTGACCTTACTCCAAAATAAATGGCTAGTGAGTTATGGAGCAGGGGCCTCATGTCTCCTGGGCCCCATAGGATATCTGTTGGGTGCTGGACAATCCTGCATGCAGTACAACCATATTGTGGGACAATACCTCCCTGGACAGCCTAGCACCTAGTCTTACTACTAGAGTCATCTTCAACCAGAATCCTTTTAAAAGTGTCACAGTGGGCAGGAGGGCTCCAGGCAGCTTGAATTGGGATAGTTTTTACAATGTTCTCTCTACATCATTTTTTCCTGACACCAGGAGTCTCAGGTTATGTCCTTGCCTCCTCTCTAGCATTTTTTGAGGGAGTAGAGAGCAGTATTTAGTGGGAAAATAATTCATTTAAACTCACATTTCAGAATCTAGAGACCTCAGCTCATCCCAGCGATGATTATAGGTAAGCTTTTGGTTATATCATTGTTTTCCAAACTTGCCTGTGGATAAAAACACTTTAGGGTAGGCGTGTCCAATCTTTGGACTTCCCTGAGCCACATTGGAAGAAAAATTGTTGTGGGCCACACATAAAATACACTAACATTAATGATAGCTGATGAGCTAAAACAAAGGTAGCAAAAAAAAAATCTCATAATTTTTAAAGAAAGTTTATGAATTTGTTTTGGGCTGCATTCAGAGCTGCCCTGGGCTGCAGGTTGGACAAACTTGCTTTAGGAGGAAGCTTGTTTAAAGTCTTTCCAGGTTCCTCCCCTGGAGAGTCTGACTCAATAGCTGTGGTCCAGTGTCTGCAAATCTGTGTACATAGTAAGTGCCCCAGGTGGTTTTTAAGATCATTGAGAAGGTGTTTTCTCACTTCTTCAGCCGGTGTTATTAAAGATCTACCATGTGACTTGTTCTGTTGGAATACAAAGGTAAGACAGGCTCAGCTTCCATAAGTTTACATTGTACTAGTTACTAGTTTCCCTCTTTTCCTCTACCATGTTTTCCATACTTTTGTCACACAGGCACACTCGCAGGCATGTACCCAGTCACCTACCTCCATTATTCTTGCTCTAATATTCCGAATCCTCCCAGTCTGAGTATAGCCAGCTTAGCTAAGTGTGTTTTAAGCACAAATGCACTTATATTGGGGGGAAAGTAATTCCTGTTTAATGTGTGTCCTTTGCTGCTTATCTGTTTGTATCCCCTGATTTTTATGTTTAAACTTTTATTTATTTATTTATTTATTTTTACTGTGGAGTTCATCTATCCACCTTTTCTGTTTTCTAAATCTGCTTTAGAAAGCAGGCCCTTTTAGGGGTGGGATGTGTGTGGAAAGGGAGGGTTGTGGTATCAAAGCAGAGTGAAGTGACGTGGTATTTACAAGAGGAAGCTTTAATGAGCCATGAATCTAGATGAGGAGCTTCAGATTTCCGGTAGAGTTTAATGCAAGCCTCTTCTCACCCTCATCAGTGGCATTAAAACCCAATACAACTGGGTCTCAAGCCTGGATAATGAGCCATAGGTAATAGGCAAGGGATGTTAATGTGTGGACTAGGGTAATCAGAATTGGAGTATAGAATACAGATGTTGCTTATTTTGTTCTCATTTTATTTATCAGATTTGGCATTTGCCTATAATAGGAATGACTTTTCTATTGCTCTTACTATTTTTTAAAGGACACTGACTGGCTCTGTTATGCTGTGATGATTAGCACAGTGCTTTTCAAATACTTTTTTGTTGGATTTTGTAGAAAAAGAAGGGAAATGATTGCAACCATCATTGATATCATTGAACAGAACAGTAAATTGGTAATTACTTAAATACAAGTTAAAGAGTTTTACAGTAATATTACTATCATAGAGGATCAAAGCACTTTGAAAAGCAGCCTCCTCCTACCACCTTCTTAAACTTACAGGCACTTCACCTTCTTGCATTGTATTTTACTCAGTTTTACTTGGGTATCAGACTGTAGTGAAGAAGGTCAGGCTTCTCTATTTGAAAAGTTACTTTTGAACCTGTCGCAATTGCTGATGTTTCCCTGTTTACTTTTTAACCTTTTAAGGACTGTAAAACAATGCTTTCAAAGACCTCTTACTTTAAAGTAATATTTTTAAAAGAGCCTTTTGGCTCTTATTACAATCACTTTTCTTTTTTTTTTTTTAACTTCCCAAATGCAGAAATCATGGTACAACAAGCTAAATGGCCAATATTATTGCTTAAATTATTATGGGACTCTAAACTAAAATTTTCCAGTAGGCAAGTAATGAAAATGAGACTGAGTCACATTTGTGGCTATGAAGTTTACCACCATTGGCTGGATAATCATTGTAATGGTGGGAAATTCAAGAGAGGGTGGCAGAATATTTGTCATCTGGCGAAACTTTTTGTTATTAGACAATCTCCTACTTCCCACAGGTAAAACTTAAAGGTTAAAAGGTAAAGTCCTTACTTCTTAAAATAATTTTACTTTATTTATATTTGCACAGATAGTGAACTGGAGCAGTGATTTATTAAACTGTATTCTACTGTCATATTGAATTATAGGTGCACTTGTTGGCTCAGGGCCAACAGTTTTTAAATGTGAGGATACAAGCATAGCGGATATTGAATAAGAATAATTATATGATGATTCATTCTTGAAAGCATTGCTTCCGATAACTTCAAACTGGTTTGGCATTTATCATTGCTCTAGAAAGCCCTTTTCATTAGGAAACTTGAGATCTTATTTAATTTGGGAGGGGCAGAACTAGATATATTAAAAAAGCTAGGGAGGCTCCCTGGTGGTGTAGTGGCTAAGGCTTCAGCGCTCTCAACACTGCAGCCTGGGTTCGATTCCCAGCCAGGGAACCACCAAAAAAAAAAAAAAAAAAAAAAAAAAGCTAGCAAAGGACTCTGTGTGTGAATAACAAAGAGATTTTTCTGCTGTTTTCTCCTCCAGATCTGCCAGGTCTGAAGTGTGTGAAGTATATTCAGGGACTTCAGCGGGGAACTCAGAAGATCCTCAATGAACACATCAGGACGTCGTACAGGAGGCACCAGGCCAGAATCGCCGAACTGCGTAGTACCCTTTTCCTGCTGAGATTCATCAATGCCAATGTCATTGCTGAACTGTTCTTCAGGCCCATCATTGGCACAGTCAGCATGGATGATATGATGCTGGAAATGCTCTGTGAGAAGTTATAAAGGCATCTGTGGGCCACACAAGTGCAGTTCACCATGTAGAAAAGATAAGGAGCTGTGGGCAGGAGAGTGTAAAATAGCGTAAAATAAACTTTCTTACTATTCTTACATGCATAGTATTTTTGTATTCAATTAAAGAAAACCTTCAGTTATAGACAATTAGAAAGTCCTGTTTCATACTGTTTCATTGTAAAGGAAAACATTTGTAACAGGTAACATATTTCTGTACATCTTTAAGAAAAGAGCACGATACCATACTAATAAGCTATTTTCACAAGTTTAGTGACTGTTCGCTGACCCTATTAAAATAAAATTTGTACTATTAAGTTATACTAGGTGTTGAGGTGTTAACAATTAACTTGTTTGCAAAACTTTTCATTGGGGTTTAAGTAAGACTTCAAAAAATATTTAAAAACCTAGCCAACATAAACAACAATTAAGTTATCATTGTAGGTGGCATTGTGACATTTAATTTTATGACGTGCCAGTGTCAGTGATGTTTAACTTGGCCCTGTTTTCTGTCACAGTCAATACAGTTTGACAAGAAACTTCTGTAAGGAGACATTATAGTTCCAGAAAGTTCAACATCATTATAAACCACAGGTGTCCAAACTTCTGGCTTCCCTGGGTCACAATGCAAGAAGAAGAAGAATTTTTTGGGGCCACACATAAAATACACTCACACTTAATGATAGCTGATGTGCTAAAAAAATGTTGCAAAAAATGTCATAATGTTTTAAGAATTTGTGTTGGCAACACGTAGACCATGTATAGAATTATACACTTGGAACCTATGTAATTTTTACTAACCAATGTCACCCCAATAAATTTAACAATAAAAAATGAATTTGTGTTGTGTTGCATTCAAAGCCATCCTGGTCCACAAGGTGGACGTGCCTGTATAAATCCTCAATTTTATCTCACCTTTTAGATACATTGTATGTGTAATTTTCACATTGAGTAACGATGGCATGAAATCGTAAACTGACTTTATGGTTAGCTCCTGATGCTCCTTTAAATGTCACCTGGAGAACTGGTTCTTCCTTGTTCCCAGATAATATTTAATTCTCTAAGTGTTTATTCACTTATAGGTAATAAATTGCCCATTAGTGATTAATACATCTAGATCCATTGTAAGGAGTCTTAAACTTTCTTTTATACAGACCCCTTTGGCAATCTGGTGAATCCGATGGATATCTCAGAATAAAGAAGCAAATAAAATTCTTAGGATTACAAAGGAGGTGAATTATTTCCGACTATATTAAAAATGTTAAAACAAGAATATTTAAAAATATATAGTAATGCATGTGCTTCTTTATCAACACATTAGATAAACTATCTAGTAGCAGGTCTAATATCTACCTTAATTTCCAAGTAGTGATCAATCTGATTGAAATTTCAAAATAACGTACAACATCTGTAAGGTGAAAAGAAAATAGCTGAGATTTTCACTGGTGACTATATTGAAGGATCCACAAAATTACCACCCCATTCAGAGATTTGCTAGAAAGTTTTATGGAACTTATCATATGGTTGTATTCAGGGCTATGACTTATTACAGAGGAGTAAGGATGTATTTCTGGATCTTGAGGGGAAAAGGGACAAGCAGGGTCTGGAGCAATTCATGTGCAGGTCTCCTTATGCTCTCTGCCTTGCAAGCAGGCCATTCTAAGGATAGCCATCTCAGTCTTGATATGTTAACTTGCCTGCACAGTCCATTCCCTTGGCCCTTGGCCAAGGCATCTTTATAGAATTATTATCATTAGGACCCCATGCAGTAGGGTGAGGCCAATGTGCAGTATTGATCTCACTTATGCCCTATATGAGTCATGTACTTACAGCTAAAACACATCCCATTACCTGTGAAGGTCTGCCTTGGAAAGCCAGGGGGAAGGGGGTTGCTTCCTCAGTAAGTTTCTGTATGAACTGTTTTCACCTGGTTCAAGGCATCAATTCAGGCTCGGCACAGCTCTGGCCAGTAAGCTCTTGAACATACCCAAACAATGCAATCCCAGAGGGCACATGGGACACACACATCCCCTGTAAACAAAGTTGATGTTTAACGGTATCTCCTACCTTCCAAAAATCTATACCCCAAGCTGGACATGAACTGGTCAGGCAGTACAGGTTACCAGAACCCACAGCAAGGCTTCCCACTGGAGTTCCTCCCACCCCAGGATTCTCAGTTCAGTCCTTGCTTTCAGAGGGACTGCCTGAGGCAGCCAGTTTCAAAAGTTCTATCCTTGACACAAGTTCATCACCTGCTGAGTGTGGATGGCTTGTGGAGGTGTTCTTCAGGACTATGCAGAACCTGGCCCCCACCTACTGTTTCACAGTTGCACTGTCACATGGGATCTGGTCTGGGCTAGGCAGTCCTTCTAAATTCCAAGCACTTACAGCTGAGCTTGCAAAGGCAACATGAGCGTTCTTCTTCAGAAAGGGGAAAGCTTCCAGTAGCCATTATGAAAACGAAGACCATGAACACCCTTCTCCTGCCCCTGCGCCTTTCCATGTGCCAGGGTTTGTTTTGTTTGTTTGTTGTTACAAAATCAGTGTGTCCCATTCAGTATTCCTAACCTTATAAGTTTTTCCTTTTTTATACTTATTTATTTACACTTCAATGTTATTTTATATTAATTTCAGGTGTCCAGCATAGTGGCTAGACATTTATATAATTTAAGAAGCAATCCCCCTGACTAGTCTAGTATCCACCTGTCACTATGCATAGTTATTACCATATTACTGACTATATTCTCTATGAGATTTTTTTCCCTAATCATTTCTTTTTTTGCCCAGACCTTTCATCTGGAAGGGTTGTGTGTAAGAGGGACAAAAGCATTTTCACAGAAAAGCATTTTTATACAACTTAACCAGAAAGACATCACATTTAGAAACTGGTCGGAGTGCAATCCTGATTTTTCAATATTTAAAAAAAATTGATTTACGTAACCTCCCTCTTGTCCTGATAATTTACCCAGTGAGCAGCCTCGAATGATCAATCCCTGTCTAGAGACAGCTGCATTGAGTGATCCAACAGCCTTACCGAGGTGTATACAGCAGGAGGAAGGCAAGGGAAGTAAAATCAGGCTGTCCATTCATGGTTGCAAACTTCAACTAATCTGGAAAGCAGAAAACACACATTAATAGCAGTAAGCCATCCCCTCACTGCAGAATGTTCCAGAGGTGAGTAAAGGGGTCACAGTTCCCAGTGACTGCCCTCCCTCAACTTGTAGCTCTAAGCAGCAATCATGGGTTAGGACTGCGATCAGGCTCCGTATCAGAAATACAGCGCCCATCTACAGCTCTATTTCAAATGGTCCCAGGGTGTGTGCAAGTGATCCAGCTGAGCCAGCCAGCATCCATATGTTTTCAGAGCTAAGACCCTACAGAGGGGTATCCTAAATTTCCAGCAGTCCCAGAGTCTGCGTCCTGTTCACTGAGCTTGTGCCTCTTTCAGGTCAGCACAGCTCAGCACTGACGCTGTAAACACCCCACAGCAGGCAGTATCAGTTTTCAGTTTGGGGTAAGGTCCAGGTCATTAGAATCTGTGAATTCAGTATACCAAAAATGCCAGCAACTTTTCTTCAGCAGTAGCAAAGCTGAGGCACTGTAGGGCCAGACACCTGGGTTTCAGTCTAAGTGACAAGCAAAGCTTTCCCAAGCACTTTTTTACCTTGTCAGTCTGAGTCCAAACTGACCCATGCAAAGATACACACATCAGGCCAGAAAATCATCAGCCCCTAAGGGTTAGAAATCTGATTTTACAAGAGTTCATTAGCAAAGTAAAAGCTGCTTCCTAAAATTCCAGAAGTACATCTTTATCTGGAGATTGGCTAGCTTTTCCCAGACACTCCAATAGGCAAAATCAGCAAAACATCATCAGTTACAGAGACTTGTATCCAGTATTAAGAGTTTAACTTGCAATCTGCCCCACTGTGACAAAAAGCAAGGGAGCTATGTCCTATTACATGTTTTTATTTTTATTTTTTGCAATTTCCCTGGTAAAGGTGATCCCTCTAGCATTTATGAAGTTAAAAGCATGCAACATTTTACATCAATTTTTTATTGTTAAATTTATTGGGGTGACATTGATCAGTAAAAATTACATAGGTTCCAGGTATACCATTCTGCAGTGCATCCTCCATGCGTTGCATTATGTGTTCACCACTCAGAGTCCTCTTTCCATTACCATATATTTGTGTCCCTGTCCCTTCTCCCCAACTTTCCCTTACTCTCAGGTAACTACTAAATTACTGACTATGTCCATGAGTTTTTGTTTCTTTGTTGTTTTCAATTTTATGTTCCACATATGAGTAGAATCATGTAGTTCTTGGTTTTTTTTTTCTGTCTGTTTATTTCACTTAGCATGATGATACATAAATTTTTATCATACATCCAGATGCTGTACTTTTTCTATCATTGGTTAATGTTGTCCCTTGTAACTCTATAATTTTTTTCATTTTGATTCATTTTCATCTTGCAGTTAGATTACAGATGATGAAATATAGCCACTAAAGTAAAGATAAATGAGTGAGATACTGCTCTGAAGAGAAAAAATTCCACACACACACACACACACACACACACACACACACACACACGGTCCAGCAGAAGTAACACCCTTTTTAAAGTAGTTAAAATATAAAGTTACAGAATTACATGCTTATAATTTCATAATAAAAGACTTGGTATAGGTTATCAGCTCATAAAAAGGGCATTACTTCTGCTGGACCCTGTATATAATCTATCTGTGTATCTATATCTGTAGCCATCTATAAATCCCTTAGAATTGTATACTCAGACGTTGTCACATCAGCTAGTAAGTTGTGAGTATGAACTTAAGAAGACACCATTTAGTGTTTTAAAGTAATAATTTCTGAGAGTTGGGCAGAGTCGTTCATTTGGTTTTATAGGACTTTTATTGATCAATAGTGCTGAATTAGGGTTTTTTTTCCCTATTGCAGTCATTGACTTCTGTATGAGTAATTGGTGAAGTCGAACGCTGAACCTGATGTTTTAGATCAGAAAATCTCATCAAACTATGTGCCCAATTTTAGAGCAGACCAAAAGTTCTGGTAGATGTTTTAAGAGCATTTTAAATGATTAGAGAAAGATACAGGGTGGTCTACAGAAAACAAAATGTAAGAATAAGTAGAACAAAAATAAGAAAGTAGCAAATAGCAGAAGGTAGGGGAAAAATAAGCAGGGAAAGGGGAAAGTAAGTTTGTAATGTAAAATGAATGTCAGGTGTATCTAAATGACTATATTTACCTAAAATAGTCTATATTGTTACACTGTTCATTTTACTCCTAATACATAGATATGAGAAAACCATAGTGTATTTCATATAAAAAAACTGATATTTACTGTGCCAAGTTCTGTTTTGAATGTTTTTCATGGAAGATACTTTTCAATCCTCACAATATGAAGGGGGACCCTAAAAAACTGGAATTATCTTCTGGAGGGTAGGCCCCTTTGTAGTACAGGATTCCCCCACTAGGTGAGTGTTCTAGAAACCCATCCGTATCAGTGTACCAGTTGGCATTGTTGTGAGAGGCTGCGTGTGGAAGAAACATCATGAGTTGTGGCAAAGAGATGACTGATTCTTACACCATGACAACAACTCTGCCCACATTGCGCTGAGTGTTCAGCAGTTTTTGACCAAAAATGGCATGACCTCCATATCCCATCCTCCCTATTCACCATATTTCCCCCAGAGAGACTTTTTTCATTTGTTTCCCCGGATGAAAAAAGCCCTCAAACGGAAACATTTTGCTGATGTGAAAGAGGTGAAACAAAAACTGCAGAAGCACTAAAATGCATCAAATCTGCGAGTTCAAAAACTGTTTGGAGCAGTGGAAAAAGCATCTTGATAGGTGTATTGCATCAAACAGAGAGTACTTTGAAGGTGACTGAAGTTTAAACATGTAAGAATAAATACACATTTATTTTTTATAAATACATTCAGGGTTGTTTGGGTCCTCCCTTGTAGCTCTACAAGTTAAATATTATCTTCCTAGATGAATAAGTCAAGATTCAGCTATTGGATATCTTTCCTAAGATCCCATCACTAGCAAAGGCATGGCTAGAATGTGAAAGCAGTCACGTGTGATGATGGCATCTGAGTTCCTATCACCATACCACACTGTCTCCAGTTTAGCCAGAGAAGCTAAATAGAAGTAAGCATATTGGTGACTCTCCATATAATACATCTAATACATCTCATTTCTAAATGCAAATATTAAGACTAATTTTGGTTTTTGACTATAGGCAAGTCTGATGATTCCTATGTTGCCACTGTATAATTACAATAAACACATTTTCCAAACCAAAAATTGGGACCAGAAGTTTTATGAAGAGAATTTCAGGTTTCTACTCATGCTTACAGGAAAAATATTATGAAGAGATAACACGTAAAATACATTTAATTACGTGTTTAACAAATCACCTTAGTTGAAAAGAAAAATAAAGTCACTTAGGATCCCGTTGGAAAATATCAAATATGTGGTTCTATAAACTACTTCTTTATAGACAAATCTTTTTGTTCTTAGGTCCAAACTTTATCCTTACTAAGTTAGTCACAATTCTTGTTTAGCTGAGGACTTTTAAGCCATTTCATGCTTCAGTGCACAATGGTAATTAATGTCAAAATTTTGACATTTAAAAACACACTTAGAGGATTTAATAATTGATGTAATTGCAATGCTTTAATGGTTATTTATTTTCTTATCTCTGCAAAGTAATTATAATAGAGTCTGTTGCTACTATTACCATTGCTTTTTAAATTATAAACAACACAATTGCCAATATGAAAAATGTATCCTAATTCAAATTAGGCATAACATGTAGAGTATTGAAATACAAGGATCCTGGCTTCCTTTGCTTGCTTGCTTTTCAATGCAAAATAAAAATGATTGTTCTTAAGTAGCCTAAAAGACCCTCACACATACATATGGTTAAACACTTTGTTTGACTTTTTTGGGACAACATATAAACAGTAAATGCATGATAAATCCCTTTGAATCAATTGGATAACTGAATTTGTGGTTCTATATTTCTCATTGGTAATAACAAACAAACAAACAAACTAAATCTTCTGGGTTGTAGACAGTTTCATTATTTAATTTTAGAATTATTACACAGTATTATGGGATCTGTATGAAGAATGCAGATATTCACACGTGAACTGGCAGGGGTTATTCTCTTCACACCAGTCCCCACCATTCCTGATTGACTTATATATAATCTATTTCACTCATCCGTGTGATCTTCTGGGTTTCAGGGATCATGTGAGTTTACTACTCTTGATTGAGAGGATGAAAGAAAATGTGTTAATAAATGTCATATTGGACACCTTAGATTAATTATACACATGAGTGTGCCAATGACTCATTCCTTAACTCGCAGCCCCAAATCCTCCATTCTTTGCCTTCTTTGTGATATCAGAGGCATCTCCTGTAAACAATTCTCTTGCCATTGGGACAACGTTGGTTTCAACAATAGAAAAAGCTTAAGAGGCACTTCAAGGCAATAACAGCAGGATGACACTTCCCTTCTGGTTCTGGTCTGTCTTTCCTATTACTTAGCATCGGAACCCAGCGGCCCTCAAGAATCAGCTCCGGGCAGTCACACCGTCAGACCACAGTCTTCCCACTCAGTGCCCCACAGCTTTGGCCTGTGCCCTCCGGCAAGTTACTTTAGCCCCGGAGGATAACCCGATCCTGCCTTCTTTGAAGAGGTCTGAACCTCAGTCTTGTGGGGACTCTGCTAAGTTCTTGTTCTTCCATTGTCAACTCTCCTCAGCCTCAGTATTGTAGCTGTTTGTTTTAGAACTTGTTATCCGAGGCCCCTTAGAGTCTTCTTTTACCCAGGATAATACTTAATTCCCTTTTATTTGTTGTTAATTCTTTATGTTGATCTTCTCTATTCAAATTCTGGTGCTGTTTATGTTTCCTCACTAGACCCCAAGTGATATGGTGAGCGACTAAGGTCTTGGGAATTTTATTCTATTTAGATAAGATGCATCAAAAATTCTTATAGACAAGGTTAATTAACTAAGTGTTCTAGGAAATATAGGTTGAAGCACGATCTATTGTGTGGCAAGTTTCAATTCTATGTACATAAATTAAGGTCAACTTCTTTAAATGTTGTTTACTACCAGTTAATCTTAATGAATACTAACAGCAATGGTAGATTTTCTCATAAAGAGGAACCCAAGGTTATTCTGAGTAATGATTTGAAGAAAAATTAGTCTCCAGGGATACACACAGGTACATAGAAACCAATTTAGGTGGGGCCTTTCCCTTAGTCATCCTTTAATCCACATGCCAATAAAATGCCAGGAAGTTACAATTGGGTAGACTGGCTTTGTATATGGGTAACATTTTGCAGATCAATAATCATTTTGATTTCAGCATGCAATTATACTCTCTTTGCTTGAGTTCCTCTGAGGTATGCACTAGGCTTCTTGCTTTGATGTCACTGTGTATTTCTTTTTCTGCTTTGGTTTCAATGCATGCTGATGGCAAATTAAATTATGAAGAATCTCAGTTTTTTATCATTGTGCTGGATTTTTAAAAAAATGTATTGGAGTGACATTGGTTAGTAAAAATTATATATGTCCCAGGTGTACAATTCTACGTTACATCTTCTATGTGTTGTATTATGTGTTCATCACCCACAGTCAGTTCTCTTTCCATCACCATATATTTGTGTTCCTGTCTCTTCTCCCCCACCCCTTCTCCTTACCCTCAGGTAACTACTAAATTATTGACTGTGTCCATGAGTTTTGTTTCTTTGTTGCTTTCAATTTTCTCTTAACAATCAAACTAAATTTCTCTATCCTTTTCCCTTATTTTACTCGCTCTCCCATCCCTCCTCCCATCTTAAAGAAGTCCCTCTACATCCTCTGTAGTACTGGTTTGGTGGTGATGTATTTCTTTAACTTTTCCTTATGTGAGAAGCTCTTTATCTGTCCTTCAATTCTGAATGCTGGCCTTGCTGCATACATTATTCTTGGTTGTAGATCCTTAGTTTTCATCACGTTGAATATCTTCTGCCATTCCCTTCTGGCTTCTAAAGTTTCTGGTGAGAAATCAACTGAGAATCAAATGTGTTATCCTTTATAAGTTACTACTTGCATTTCTCTTGCTGTTTTTAGAATTTTCTCTTTTTCTTTAACTTTTGCCATTTTAATTAAGATGTGTCTTGGTGTGTTCTTGTTTGGGATCATCTTGTTTGGAATTCTCTGTGCATCCTGGGCTTGTATGTCTATTTCCTTCACCAGGTTAGGAAAATTTTCAGTCATTATTTCTTCAAATAATTTCTTGATCCCTTGCTTTTCCTCTGTCCCTTCAGGAATACCTATGATTCTGATATTCTTCTACTTAAAATTGTCCCAGAGGAATCTCAAACCATCCTCATTTTTCTGGATTATCATATCTATCTGTTTGAAATGGGCATTTTCTGCTGGCTTTTCCTGCAAATTACTGGTTCGTGCTTCTATTTTATCTAATTTGGTGACTTTTATTCTGTTCTTCATTTCAGTTAATGTCATCATTATTTCTCTTTGGTCCTTTATAATAGTTTGTAAGTTCTCTTTAATGCTTGCCATCTGTCTGTTGGAATTATCATTCAGTTCCTTTAGCATTTTTATTTATTTTATTTATTTATTTATTTATTTTGCATTTTTGGTATGTGGGTAGCTCCCTGACTGGGAATCGAACCCAGGCCGCAGCGCTGACAGCGCCAGAGCCAAAGCCTTAAGCCACTACACCATCAGGGAACTCCAGAGATAGTTGTTTTTTTTTTTTTTTTTTTTTTTTTTTTTTTTTTTTTTTTTTTTTTTTATTGCAGTTTTTAGCATTTTTATAATCGTGGCTTTGAGCTCGATTTTTGATGGGTCACCTGTCCCCATCTCTTTAATTCTCTGGCTTCTCATTTTTTTGCAGCCTCTGTGGACACTCCCAGCTGTAATTTCTTTGCTGTTCGCTTCTGATACTGGGTAGGCAGAGGTCTCCGAAGGAGGGATGTTTGTGACTTTGTTTTCTTCCTGTGGCTCCAGAGGTTATGCAAAAGTTTGGGTGTGATTGCACCTTTCTGTTCTGGGTTTGTCCTGCATGCGGATTCTGCCCTGAGCCTTGAGGTCAGCTGTCTTGTATGCTGGTCTTTCAGATCGTCCTGGTTGTGGGCCAAGAAACACGCATGCAGCCCTCTTTCTCCTCTTTCCTGGCTGGAGTGTTCGGGCTGTGGCGCCTCACCACCCAGTCTCTCCCCCTCCTCTGGGAACTGAAGTGAAGTCTGGCCACTGCAGTTTGCGGGCTGGTCTGCAGCTCCTGGGGCCAAAGTAAGGTGAGTGCGGTATCTCATGGCCCACCTGTGGGCCCCCTTTCTTCTGTCCTGTGGACCAAGTGAGGCCCAGAGAACTCTCCCACTGCCTTTTTCCTCCTCCTTTCCCCAGTGGTAGAATTCCAAGTAGGGGCCCACGTGGCCAAGCACCCACTCTTCTTTTTATTTCTCCTTTGTTTAACCCTCTGGCCACCTGCAGGTACCTTAATGCAATGTGTGGGTTTCTTAGCTGTGGTGGTGCAATGTGTAGAGGATCCTTGGATGAGGTATCGGGTGTTTTATTAGTTGTAATCTCCATAGGAGTTTTCTGGAGGTCCCTCTCATGCTATCATTTTGTTGCATCTCTTTTAGAAAAATCTTAGTTTTTAATTCCATCAAGAAGTGGATGTCAAAAAAATGGTAAAGTTATAAATTAGATGGTACTAGGAAACTTGAGTCTGGCTCTATGGGAAAGTATGCCTATAATTGTTTTGTTTCTGGGGAATGTCTGGGGAGAAGTTGAGTGTATGATACAAGGATGCATGTAAGACATCCTTGTAAACTCATCTGCTGACAGTTTATATGAAGATTTGACTAGAAAATTTCCACTAAAAACCAAAGATATAAACAAGCTGCTTTCCATATTAAGATAGTCATTTATACCAGGTATTTTCTCTCTCAAAATAGTAGGTGTTGTGTAAGCTCAGGCAAGCACTTTCAGGTCAGCAAGTAATTAAAGCAAGGAACTTGAGATTTCAATTCAATCCAGATAATATATATCGAGTCTCCATAACATGCAGAATATTGTGCCCTCAAGTAGCTTAAGATTTGATGGGTAGTCCAAGAGTTCATCCTCAAGTATTCCACATAAACAGTAATCTATAGCTACTGCATTTTTTACTGTGGGGGCTAGAAGTAAACCATTTCCCTTATTCTTTCCTCTGCAATGAACCTCCAAATTTTACCAACTATTTTACTCTAGCCAGGGGCAAAGTAAAGCAGGAGGATGAATAATTCTGAAAAACTTTTTAAAAAGTATGACTATTTGTTCGAAAATATTTATATAACTGTCTCATATCTATTTTTGTTTTACAGGTAGTGAAACAGGTAGTTAAGAGTGAACTGACAAATCTGTGAAGGAAACAAACTTTAATGCTGGGCCATTTAGATGAAATAATTTTTTTAAATTATTAAATTTATTAAGGGTGAAATTGGTTAGTAAAACCTATTACTATATATATAGTGAAATATATATATATATATATGTTTCCAGTGTACAAATCTATAATACATCATCTGTGTGTTGTATTGTGTGCTCACCACGCAGTCAGTTTTCCTTCCATCACCATATAGGTGACCCCCTCCCTCCTCTACCACCCCTCTCCTCACCCTCTGGTAAACACTAAACTGGTCTATGTGTCTATGAGCTTTTGTTTGTTTAACAGAAGGTAACCAATAAGTTGTTGTCTTGTTCATTTGTTGCTTTCAATTTTATGTCTCATATATTCGTGAAGTCATATGGTTCTCAACTTTTTTATCTGATTTAATTGGCTTAGCATGATAATCTCAAGATCCATCCATGTTGTTGCAAATGGCAATATTTCATCTGTTCTTATGGCTGAGTAATATTCCATTAGGTATATGTACTACAGCTTCTTTATCCAATCATCTATTGAGAGATGCTTTGGTTGTTTCCATGTCTTGGCCACCATGAATAATGTTGCAATGAACACAGAAGTACATATATCTTTATGGATAATTTTGTTTTGAGATTTTTTGGGTAGATACTCAGAAGAGAGATTGCTGGGTCATATGCTAAGTCTATTCTTAATTTTTTGAGGTTTCTCCATACTATTTTCCATGGTGACTATACCAATTTACATTCCCACCAGCAGTGTATGAGGGTTGCTTTTTCTCTACAACCTCTCCAACACTTGTTATTACTTGTCTTGTTGATAATAGCTATTCTAACTAGTGTAAGGTGACAGGTAGCAATCTAGTTTCATTCATATGCATGTGGCTTTCCAATTTTCTCAGCACCATTTATTGAAGAGGCTTTTTTTCCTCCATTGTATGTTTTCAGCTCCTATGTTGAAAATTGTCTGCCCATATATACTGGGGGTGCCAAAAATGTATACACATTTTAAGAGATGCTATCTAAGTATTACTCTTTTTTTTTTAACATTTGAGGGGGTAGTTCCCTGGCTGGGAATTAAACCCAGGCTGCAGCACTGGGAGTGCTGAAGCCTAGCCACTAGACCACCAGGGAACCCCCTATGTATTACTTTTTAAAGTCGTATTAAATTACAGTAGTTTGCTCAAAAGGTGATGTTAATCAAACAAATGCTAGCATCACCATGTGACAGGCAGGACAGTCAAATAAAATGGTGGAAGAATTGTTGTAATTTGAGGAGCACAAGACCATTTTGAAGTGGCATTTGAAATTTGAGAACATTGTTTGGGTTTCCCCCATGTTCTCCTGACTTAACACCTCTTGACTTCTACCTATGGGTAACCTTAAAGGATGTGGTGTATCATAGAAAACAGGCTACACTAGTGGTACTTTGGGAAGAAATTGAAACAGCATGCACAGCAATACAAGTGGACACTTTGGCCAACGTTGCTATAGCAGTAGTTCACCATAATCAGAAGTGTCTGGATGCTGATGGTAACCACTTTGAGCACCACTTTTAACTGCAAAAGTCAAATGTGACTTGTATTCATGTTCTGTTATGGGTATAATTGAGTATTTCAATTTGAATACAGTTTTTTCGTTTCTTAAAATGTGTATCCATTTTTTGACACCCTCTGTATATGGGTTTATTTCTGGGTTCTCAATTTTATTCCATTGGTCTATGTGTCTGTTTTTCTGCCAATAACATGCTGTTATGATTATTGTCACTTTATAGTACAATTTGAAGTCACGGAGTATGATACCTCCAATTTTGTCCTTTTTTGTTAGGGTTGCTTTGGCTATTCGGAATCTTTGTGTTTCCATACAAATCTGATTATTTTTTTCTATTTCTTGAAAAAATGTCATTGGGGTTTTGATTGGAATTGTGTTAAATCTGTATATTGCTTTGAGTAATATGGCCATTTGAACTATATTGATTCTTCCAATCCATGAACATGGAATGTCTTTCCATTTCTCTGTGTCTTCTTCAATTCCTTTTAATAATGTCTTATAGTTTTCAGTGTATAGGTCCTTCACATGCTCGAATTTATGTGTCATCGTTGTGCAGGGACCATGCTAATCTCTGTATCATTCCAATTTTAGTATATGTGCTGCCGAAGCAAGCACAGTCCTTCACATTCTTTGTTAAGTTTATTTCTATGTATTTTAGTCTTTTTGTTGCAATTGCAAAGGAATTGTTTTTTCATGTCTTTTTCTGAAATTTTATTGTTAGTATATAGAAATGCAATAGATTTTTGTACATTAATTTTATATCCTGCCACTTCACTGTATTTGTTTGTTGTTTCTGATAGATTTTTGGTGGAATCTTTAGGTCTATATAAAGAATCTGGAATGTCTAGATAGACCAATCAACAGTAAAAAAATGGAAACAATCATCCAAAATCTCCCCAAAAGCAAAATCAAGACCAGACAGCATTATTGGTGAATTCTACTAAATGGTGAAAAACAATTTAATGCATGTCCTTCTCAAATTCTTTCAAAAAAAGTGAAGAAGGGGCAATACTTCCTAACACATTTTATGAGGCCAACATTACCCTGATTCTAACACTTGGTAAGGGTAACACACACACACACACACACACACACACACCAACTATATACCAATATCTCTGATGACTACAGACACCAAAATCCTAAACAAAATTCAAGCAAATGGAATACAACAATATGTTAAAAAGATTATATACACTACAATCAGTGGGGTTCATTCTAGGGACATAAGGATGGTTGAAAATATGCAAATTGATCAATGTGATACACCAGATAAACAAAATAAGGACAAAAATTATATGATCATATCAATTGATGCAAAAAAAGCATTTGACAAGATACAACATTCATTTATGATTAAAACACTTAATAAAATGGGTAGAGAAGGAAAGTACCTCAATGTAATTAAGGTCATATATGACAAACCCTCAGCTAATGTCATAATGAATAGAGAAAAATTAAAGGCTTTTTCTCTACAATCAGGAATAAGAGAGGGATGCCTTCTATTATTAACAGTCATCACTGTTATTCAACATAGTATTGGAAATTCTAGCCAGAGCAATCAGGCAACAGAAAGAAATAAAAGGCATCCGAATTGGAAATGAAGAAGTTAAATTGTCACTTTTTACAGATGACATGATTCTTTATATGAATGGAATAATTTTGACCTCATTGTGTTAATGGCATTTTTACTATCATCTGCTCCTTCTTAATACAGGACATTTATCTATTTGACAAATACTTCCTTTGCATGTATGTGTCAGACATATCAATAGACCCAAGACTAGATTATTTGCCCAAATCTAAGGAGGCAAAATCATAAGAGAGGACTTTTATTGGTTAATATCTATCTTCCTCAAAATACAGATGTGTAAAAGCACATCTCCTGTACGCACCCTGCACTGCCCCTACATTATTCCAGAAGTATTCATTTCATTTGACAAATTGAACTATAAATTGAAGACCTGTAAGTAGTTTTTTGGACTTCAGGAATGGCAAAGCAATACAGTCTCTTCTCTTACCCTAGAAATGTATAAGCCACCAATTTGAATCATTAGAAAACATTCTGATTCATCTTTGGGATACCTAAAGTCATGTACAAGAAAAAAGTAAAAAATCTGATGCTCTATCTACAGAGATAGCAGAGCAATTGTCCAGAGATGGATGACAGAGTAAGGAAAATGTGTATATACACACACACAATGGAATATCATTCAGCCTTAAAAAGTAAGGAAATCCTGCCATTTGCAACAACATGAATGAACCTGGATGACATTATGCTAAATGAAATAAACTAGCCACAGAAGGGCACAGACTATAAGACTCTGCTTATATAAGGCACCTAAAGTACTCATAGAAGCAGAGAGTGGAATGGTGGTTACAAGCGCTTAGGAGAAGGCGTTAATGGACAGGTGTTGTTCAATTAGTATGAAGTTTTAGTTATTCAAATGAATTAATTCTAGAAGTCTGCTGTACATCATAGTGCTTATAGTCAATAATGCTGCATTGTGCACTTAAAATGTGTTGAGAAGATAAATCTTATGTTAAGTGTTCTTACAACAAAAATGAAACCAGCCCCTCCCCTCTCTGCTTCTGTGCCACAGAGGATGGGCCAGTTCAGGAGGGAGCGCTCTCTGAACTGACCTTGGAAACCGACGTACCTGTTGTGTTTGTCAGGAGAAAGATAGGCGGCTATGGTCCCACTCTGAAGGCTCATCAGGAAGGCAGACTTCAAAAGGTACTAAAAATGAATGGCTCTGAGGATTTTCCTGAGTCCTATGACTATGACCTCATCATCACCGGAGGGGGCTCCGAAGGGCAGACGGCTGCGGAGGCAGCCAAATACAAGAAGAAGGTGATGGTCCTGGATTTTGTCACTCCAACACCTTTTGGAACTAGATGGGGCCTTGGAGGAACATGTGTGAATGTGGGTTGCATTCTGAAGAAACTGATGCACCATGCTGCTTTGTTAGGACAGGCCCTGCAAGACTCCCGAAACTATGGCTGGACCGTCCAGGAGACAGTTAAACATGATTGGGAAAAGATGATGGAGGCTGTACAGAATCACATTGGCTCTCTGAGCTGGGGCTGCCGGGTGGCTCTGCACGAGAAGAAGGTCACCTATGAGAACGCTTATGGGCAGTTTGTCGGTCCTCACAGGATCAAGACAACAAATAACAAAGGCAAAGAAAAAATTTATTCAGCAGAGAGATTTCTCATTGCTACTGGTGAAAGGCCACGCTACTTGGGTATCCCTGGTGACAAAGAATACTGCATCAGCAGTGATGATCTTTTCTCCCTACATTGTTGTCCGGGTAAGACCCTGATGGTCGGAGCTTCCTATGTCGCTTTGGAATGTGCTGAATTTCTTGTTGGCATCGGTTTAGATGTCACGGTTATGGTGCGGTCCATTCTCCTTAGAGGATTTGACCAGAACATGGTCAACAAAGTTGGTGAACACATGGAAGAACATGGTGTCAAATTTATAAAACAGCTTGTACCAATAAAAGTTGACCAAATTGAAGCCGGGACACCAGGCTGACTCAGGGTGGTAGCTAAGTCCACCAATGGTGACAAAATCATCGAAGGGGAGTACAACACGGTGTTGCTGGCGATAGGAAGAGAAGCTTGCACGAGAAACATCGGCTTAGAGACCATGGGGGTAAAGATAAATGAAGAGACTGGGAAAATACCCGTCACTGATGAAGAACAGACCAGCGAGCCTTATAGTTACGCCATTGGTGATATTATGGAAGGGAAGCCGGAGCTCACCCCAGTAGCAATCCAGGCAGGAAGACTGCTGGCTCAGAGGCTTTATGCTGGCTCCACTGTCAAGTGTGACTATGACAATGTTCCAACAACGACATTCACCCCTTTGGAATACGGTGCCTGTGGTCTTTCTGAAGAAAAAGCTGTCAAGAAATTTGGAGAAGAAAATATTGATGTTTACCACAGATACTTTTGGCCTTTGGAATGGACAATTCCATCAAGAGATAACAACAAGTGCTACGCAAAAATAGTCTGTAATATGAAAGACAATGAACGTGTTGTGGGCTTCCACGTACTGGGCCCAAATGCAGGAGAAGTCACACAGGGCTTTGCAGCTACGTTCAAGTGTGGACTGACCAAAAAGCAGCTGGACAGCACCATTGGCATCCACCCTGTCTGTGCAGAGGTCTTCACGACTCTGTCCATGACCAAGCGCTCTGGGGTAAGCATCCTGTGGGCCAGCTGCTGAGGTTAAGCCCCAGTGTGGGTGCTGTTGGCACACTTCCAGACCACTGCTGAGTCTCCTCACCCAAGTCCAAGGCGAAGCTTTCAGGAAGGTTCTTGGGCTCTGACCTGAGTGTCCTGTGCATACACCACATGGTGCCAGGCCTCCTTGGATCTCCTGGGCAGGAGGTGGTAGATGGAAGGCAGACAGCATCACACTGGGGTCACCACGACAGACTTGAAACTGACCCTCGGCAGTGCCTCCAGGTGATGTGTTCATGAAGTCACCGGCCTCAAGCCCACGCGGTGGGCAGTGATGGAACAGCTGTCGAAGCAGTTTTAGCATGCCTTTTCCTTTGTGGGTTTTCTTACTTGCCTTGTCAATCATTCTCATGTTGATCGTTCTTTTTCCTCTTTTCTCCAAGGTGTTAATGATACTAAAGATGAAAAATGTTAGTGCTCGATTTTTGTCTCAAAGCAAGTCATGGCTTGAGTATGCAAACAAAGTGCCTTCCTGCTTGGAAGGTGTGATTGGGCTCGCTTAGGCACTGACAACCTTGTCCCATGAGAGAGAACAACCCAGGGACTCATATGTACTGTTCTACTCGACTAACTCATTTAGCAGTGTCTCCCTGACTGTTATATGTTCAAAACCAGTAAATATATGGCCAGATTTACAGCCCCCTATTGCTGCATCACTAATTATTGCTGTATTTAGTTGTGTTTAGGAAAGGAAATGGCTACCTGGCCAGCCTATCTGAAGTGATGCTCCACTCCTTAGAACCTGGTAGCAGTCCAGGACGATTTCCACCATTATTCATCATAGAGGCAGGTGTACACGTTAAACAGGGAAAACGGAGTGTCCTTAGTTTATTGTGTGCTGCTCTAACACCTAACACTTGTTTAAAGCTTTCTTGGTAGCGTTAGCTTTAAACTAAAAAGAAAGTATCACGGCTTTACCTTTCATATGTGTTATATATCTGCCCCTTCCTAAGAACTACATTTATAGGAAAGTAGGTCTTTCCAAACTTATGACTTAACTCTTTTGCGGTAATTGCTTTTTTAAGGAAGCCGTTAATGTTGTAAGTTATTATTATTATTTTTTTAATCCAGGTGGATGTGAAGGATTTTCATATTAAAACCCAATGGTTTTGATTTCTTCCGTTGAATGAGTGACTCCCAGGTGGGATTTTGGCAGACGTGTTCATGCTTTGTTAGCCTCCCAACTTGTGTGATTGCAGAGAGGTATTAATGCTGCAGTTGATTCCTGTGCGCGCACTGACCGAGTTGTCTCCTCGCTGTGTGAGTTGGTGTCACACGTGCGCTGTGGATGTCAGACCGCCCACCATGGTTCTTGTAGTGTCATCTTCGTTCCCTCCCCGCTGCTTGCGTCCTCTGCTTCCACGCCCAGTGGTGGGTTCGAGGCGCAATTCTTGGTCACCTCAGGGAGCTCTTGTGTCTGCTGTCCTTCAGTCAGTGGGGCACCTAACGCTGTCCCACAGGGCTCGGCCTCACGCCCTCCTCCCAGCCGGTGAGGTGGCCAAAAGGAGAAACGGGCAAAAAGGAGAGGGGATTGTATCAGTTGGCTGTGCTGTTTTGTTTATTTTTGTTTTTTCTCGAAGACTGCCCACCTCTGAAGTTAGAACCATAGGCAATGTGAGATGACCATGCCCAATCATGTGGTTCTCTCTGCTTAGTGGAGTGGAAGGTTCTGCCCTCACAAGGAGGATTGTATTTTACAGACTTTTCTTGTTTAGATTCTGTACAACTGCCCAAAGTATCAAAGTTCATATTAAGTTTCATACATCTTTGTTATAAATTTTTCTGGGGAAAAATGTGAACCATTAAAAGGTATTGATACCCCCCCCCCAAAAAAAAATGAAACCAAACAAACAATAAAAACCAAAGGGACACAAGGAAACTTGGAGGTGATAGATACGTTTATTACCTTGCTGGTTTCACAGGTATATGCCTATGTCCAAACTAATCAAATTGTATATATTAAATATGTACAGTTTTAGTATATAAAAAACAAAAACTAAAGAAGTCAAAGCACAAATAAAAAATATTTTCAACCACACACCATTTGTTGCAGTGGGATTCATTTTAATATTTTACAAGGTCTAACAGCATTCTAAAGAAAGCCTCTTGTACTTTTTGAGTCCTATCTCATGTTGCCTCCATCTTGTCCAGGTTCCATCTGATAGTTAAAATTCTGTTTACTTTTCAAGGCCACTTCAAATAACCTTTTCTCTACGAACCTATTTTATGTGTCAAACCAAGATAATTATTTCTTCTCTTCCACAATACTTAATGTTTTTTTTGAAGCTTTTATAGCATCATAAAGTACCATAAGAGTGCAAAACCACCATCTTCTATAATGTTTTGTTTTGTTTTCACTAATGTATCAGGAAGATATCATATTCTTTTTTTTTACAAATTTTTATAATTTAATGTAATTGTTACTGTGAAACGATGATATTTTTCCTCGGTTCTTTGTCTTGTGAAGAAAAAATTTCAGTCAAGAGACAGTTTGTCAAATAACCCATGGACACAATCAATATTTTAATGTTTATTTGGGGACGAATGGGTTAGGGAGGGGAGAAAGGGGGTTGGGTGGGAGAGGAGGGGCGGAAGCTAAATATAAGGTGATGGAAAGAGAAGTCACAGTAGGTGGTGACCTTATTATACATCAAGTTGACAATGCACTGTAGAATTGTATGCCTGAAACCTATGTAATCCTTGCTAACAGATGCCATCCCAATAAGTCTAACAATAAAAATGAATTAAAAAAAAAGAGACATGTTTGTGAAAATCTAGAAAAGTTAGAGTTTATTAAGAAAGTACACTCCAAGATGGTGGAGAGGCCTGACCCAAGAGTGGAAAGCAGCCCCCACATTATTTTATTTTCATTAATGAAAGAGGTGTGGGATGTTTACACAGGTTATACTTCCTAAAAGATAAATATAATTAACCTATTTAATCCCTCTATGCATGAGGCCAAAACTAACTTTATCATTGGAAAATCATCAAAGGAAAGTGGAAACCCTCAGAGATTTACATGCACAATTACACCCACCTCTATGTTATATGTGGAGCACCTTTCTTTCCTTCTTAGAGTGTGGAGCAGTTTAAGGGGGCTGCAGGGCAAGGAAATCTTTCCCATTCCTTGTAGTTGCAATGCTCCCCTTCTGAACAGTGGCAGCTGCTGAGCACCCCAGTGGACATCTCTTTCCAAATCTTTTCAGAGCACTGAGGGCAGGCAGCAGCTGAAAGCCTTCAGGGGTGGAAAATCTTTCCTTCTCTTGGACAGGGACCACAGCCTCTGGCTCCAGCACTACAGTCTCTCTGGCATGTAGAGGTTCCCCAGATGTCCTGCCTCAAGCCAAAGTAGACACCTTGGCCATGTGAGCCAGTTACCTTTGCTCCAGGGGACCCTGCGGTAACTCCCCAATGAACCTTTGCCAAGTCTACTTTATCTCATTTTCTTTTCTCCAAGTATGGGCATTTATATCAAGTAAGAGTGAAACTAACTAACGGAGAACAGAAGGAAACTCAGCCTGTTGTCAGGTTGATATGGGAGAGGGGAGGAGGAATGAAGTAAATGACAATTTAATAACGTTTGTCCTATAAAAAAATTTTTATGGCTGGAGCAGAAATATGTTTGGTTTGGCAGATCAGCTTCAATTTTCTCTCCCTAAAAGCATCTAACAGTTTTTTTGAGAAATTACTCTTTCCATATTGAATGCAGTCTGATGGGCTGTGAACAATGGTTCTGTGTTCCCCCAACTAAGAAATGGGCACGTGAGCCCATCCAAGTCAGTGTAAATCTTGGGGCAAAGAAATAAAGGTTAACAATGGTTGGAATTTTATTCCTCCCTGGGGTGGGAGATGGAGGGAGGGATGTTCTGACTGTCCCAACCACTGATTCCTGTGTTGCAGCTTGAAAGACAACCTTGATTCTGGCCCATTCTAAAACCTAGGCCCTGTTAGCCCCTGATACTTTTCCATAGAAGCTCTGTTTAACTGCAGTAAAATGGGATTATTTCTGTTGCTTAAAGCCGAAGAAGCTTTATTATGTAATGGCATACTTCAGAAAAATAAGCTGTAGGATACATGATATCGCAAGTATTTTAGGCCCTTATTTCTTGGTCCATGGTTTGTCTGACAATTTAAAAAGATTAAGCACCAAATATATCAATATTAAGTATATAAGGAAATCTGCATGTTTTTTGTACACTTCAGAGAAAACAGTCTGCAGCATTGAACATATTTTGTTCACTTCAAAGAGAGCAGGCAAACAGTGCTTTGGGATAGTTCTGAACCTCAGGCGTCAACAAACTAAATGATGAAAATAAGAATTCCTCCTCTTCCCTTTTAGATAAGATTGCTTGCAGTAATAAACACTAGTGCAGTTAGGGATACAGTCGACCATACAGTCTGAATGGAAAGCCAGAACATTTGTTCCCATATAAAATTTATACCACTAGCTGGAGAACTTGTAGTACTGTGAGAAGATAATTTCTTTTAAAACATTTATAAATGATAAAAACATAAGCTAACAATTTTAGAACAGATTCACTTATTAATATGCTTTATCATGTAGAAATTTGAATGTCAGTGGGCTCTTCTATAGATGGCCCAAGTACTTTATGACTGAAGTTTCTTTGCAGTTTCAAGAAAGGTGAGGGCCTAATGGAACAAAACAAACAAACAAGCAAACAAACAAATAAATAAGCCAGCCAGCCAGCCAGCTAGCCATATTGAGAATATGGTGGCATCACAGGTAAGCCTGTACAACAAAAATCAACTATAGTAAATATTACCTTTAAAGCAGGAGTGTCCAATCTTTTGGCTTCCCTAGGGCACACTGGAAGAATTGTCTTGAGCCACACGTAAAGTATACTAACACTAATGATAGCTGATGAGCTAAAAAATAAAAAAGGTCCATGCATAATTTTTGTAAAGTTTTAAGAAGGTTTATGAATTTGTGTTGGGCCACATTCAAAGCCATCCTGGGCTGCCTGAGGTCCATGGGCCATGGGTTGGATAAGCTTAGCTCAAAGATTCCTGAGGGAAGACACCTCATTGGAGATCAACATGGGGTTGCCTGTCATTATTTGTGAGTCTAACACTAGTTTGTCCTGCAATCTTAGAGTAGATTGCTCTTTATTAAGCAAGAACCAGATTAAACAGTTTCTCACGCTTCACACTCATGTTTGGGGGAAAGTATTTTATTAAAATACTAAAATGACATCCAATGAGGCAAGATGCTTCTCACTCTCAGAACTACTGGAAACAGAGTGAGAAAGATGATTCACCTGTTTCATCTCATGCTAACTCCCAGGCTTAAGAAGGCTAGAATTTTCTACACATTGAAATTCTTTTCTGGCGAGCTTTCTAAAAAGTCACATATGGGGTTGATTGACTCCATGTATCATATCTAGTGAATGAGCATTATGGCAAATCTCAACTCAACTGAAGCTGCTTTTATTGTACTTTCCTTTGGTTTATAACTCCATCTTATGGTTTACCTTATCAGCTGGGAATTTGACTGCCATCTAAAGTTAGATGATTAAACAATAATAGCTATCAGTGCTGGTATTGCTTAATAAACTTCATCAAATTTAACTCTGAAGGGTGGGTATTATTATCATCTCCATTGTATAGACTTTTTTTTTTTTAAAAAAAGGTAGGTTCAGAGGAACCTGAGATCACACAGACAATAAGAGACTGAGATTTTATGTAAACCTAGACTCCAAAATTGCTGGTTTTTGCCTTTACCATGGTACCTTAGTAGAGACATCCATCAATAATTTCATTTTAGAGCTGGGAATCTATTCAGAAAGTGTAATAGAAAAAATAAATAGGCTTTAGACCCAGGCAACTTGGGCTTCATTTCTACTTTAGCTTTTTACTTGAGGGTGACCCTGGGAAAGTAAGGTAACTTCACCTCTCTGTGAGTCTGTTTCCTCATCTGCAAAATAGAGATAATAATGGAGTATACCTTACAAAAGTGCTGTAAGGATCAAATGTATAAATGTAAGGCAAGCTTTTGGAGGAGTGTTTGGAACATGAGTGTTCCATTGCTCCATAAATGTTATTAATATTCTATGTATGACCTCTGGTGATATGATTCCCCTTGCCAGTTTTGCTCAAGTCTGGAACACTGGGGGCACTGTTTTCAAACAGCATGGTGTTGCTTTCTTGAGACCTCTCATTGATCAGTTATGATTAATTATGTGACTCTTGTAAGTTGGCAACATCAAATTAGGCAGATGGAGGATAAAGAGGAGAATACAAGAGTTTCACTCTCCATAAGGAATTTCTAGCTGGAGTCAAGTTTTAAAAGAAAAAGGCACAGCTTAAATGATCCATGCATGACACGTGGACTACTTGAGCTCATCATAAGCCATCCTTCTAAGGGCTGTCATGTCCCTGAGGGCTGCCTCTGAATTATGTGTAAGTCCTCGATCTCACAAGGACCCTCCATTTCTGGTCTTTTTCCAACATCAGCCCCAATCTCAATCTTTCTCTTTCTCCTTTACTTCCCATTTCAAAAGCCATCTCTTTCCCCTCACGTGAGTTGTGGGACAGGAAAAAATGATCATTTAATGGGCTGAGATTTTGCAAAGGGAAAAGAGACCCATTGACTTTAGCCATTTAATTTCTATATATTCTGTAAAAATCCATGAGGCAAATTAAAAAATCTGCCCAACTGTTTCAAATGAGGAAAGAGAAAAATATGCAGGAAACATTATTTCAAAAACCATCCTGACACATCTATATAAAACAGTCTGTACCAGAGTTCCTTACACTGCTGGTGGGAGTGCAAACTGGTATAACCACTGTGGAAGGCAGTGTGGAGGTTCCTCAGAAAATTGGGAATGGAGCTACCATTTGACCCAGCAATCCCCCTTTTGGGATCTACCCAAAAACCTGAAAACCTTTGTCTGCAGAGACTTATGTACCCCAATGTTCATTGCAGCGCTGTTCACAGTGGCCAAAACATAGAAACAATCAAAGTGCCCTGCAACAGACGACTGGATAAAGAAGCTGGGGTACATATACACAATGGAATATTACTCAGCTATAAGAAAAGATGAAATATTGCCATTTGTAACAACATGGATGGACCTGGAGATCATCATACTTAGTGAAATAAGCCAGACAGAAAAAGCAAAGAACTGTGACTTCACTCATATGCGGAATATAAAACTGAAAGCAAAGAAAAAAGAAATGAAGAAACAAATAACCCATGGACACAATCAATAGTTTAATGTTTATTTGGGGACGAGTGGGTTAGGGAGGGGAGAAAGGGGCGGGGGTGGGAGAGGAAGAGGGGAAGCTAAATATAAGGTGATGGGAAGAGAAGTCACATTAGGTGTTGAACTGATTATACAACAAGTTGACAATGCACTGTAGAATTGTATGCCTGAAACCTATGTAATCCTTGCTAACAGATGTCACCCCAATAAGTCTAACAATAAAAATGAATTAAAAACAAACAAACAAACAAAAAAAACACTCTGGAGTTTTTGCTCAAGAGGTAGTTGGGGCTACTTTTTATAGGCCTAACCCAGCTAATGCTCATCAAATGATCACAGAAAACAATGACTTTTAATTCATAAATGTTTCCACTAACCCAGGACTGATAGGTGGTAGGTATGTATATATGAATCCAATACAATTCTGTATATTAGCTTAATCAAACAATTTATATGGGTTCTTGAATGCTTGTTTATTCAAAGGTTGACAACATTTAAGAAGTATAATAATGACTGAACTTTGTGTAAGAATTCTAAGGAAAAAAATTTTGAATGACATATGAAAGGAGAAATCCAATTAACTCTGTGAAAATAAAGATGGGTAAAGAGGACTAAAGAAAAAAAAATCAATTCCCAGCCAGGTAACTACCAAAAAAAAAAAAAAAAAAAAAAAAAAAAAAAAAAAAAAAAAAAAAAAAAAAAAAAAAAAAAAAAAAAAAAAAAAAAAAAAAAAAAAAAAAAAAAAAGAGAGAGAGAAAAGAAAGAAAGAAAGAAAGAAAAGACCATTAGGGACTAGAAAAAATAAGAAGGAAGATTTCAACAAACACAAATGATCAATAGGCTACAATAAATATGGGCAAGCATATGGTGAATATGGGAGTGACAACTGTGAGCACTGAGACACAGAGTTGGGGACAGGAAGTAACATAAAGACTAAATACACAAAATGCTGCAATGAGGGAAAACATTCCACTTCATTCAACCTCTGAGACACCCAGTCTATTATGAGAGCTGCTGCTTAAGAGAAGCAAAATTCCACAAAGAAGATAAATGGTCGTATAATTCAGCAATGGCACTTGTCTCGATTGGTCTCTAGATCAGATTTCTGCCTAGAAATAGTTCTTAGTTTTTTGAATGCTCAGTCAGGGAAATAGTATGTTTCCCTGTTTTATTACTAATTCTTAAAACATGCTTAAATGATGCATGTTGAGGCAAAATGGCTAGGATTTTTTATATCTAAATTCTCAGGTGATACATTAATCTTACCTATAACACCCCACCCACATGCATTGATGAGATATATGAAACAATCAGAGAGTAACATAATGCACTATATAGTTTAGCTGGACTATAGGGGTTATTTACTAATAATTTTTTAATTTTTTAATTTTTCAATTACAGTTCAAATACAATATCATATTAGTTTCAGGTTTACAACATAGTGATTAGACATTTATATGACTTATGAAGTGAACACCCTGATAGATCTGGTACCCATCTGATACCATAGATAGTTATTACACTACTACTGACTATATTCCCCATGCTACATTCTACATCCCCATGACTATTTTTAAACTATCAATTTGTGTCTCTTAATTCCCTACTTCCTTCACCCATTCCCCCAAATCTCCATCCAGCAGCCATCAAGATGCTCTCTGTATCTATGCGGTTGTTTCTGCTTTGATGGTACATTTATCCTGTTCTCTAGATTTTATATATAAGTGAAATCATATGACATTTGTCTTTTTCTGTCTGACTAACTCCTCTCAGCACAATACTCTCTACGTTCATCCATGTTGTTGCAGATGGTAAGATTTCATTATTTTTTATGACTGAATAATATTCTATTGTAAACATGTATGTACCATCTCATCTTTATCCATTCATCCAATGATGGACATCCAGGTTGATTCCATATCTTGGCTATCGTAAATAATACTGCAATGAATATATGGATGCACATGTCCCTTCAAAGTAGTATTTTCAGTTTCTTTGGATAAATACCCTGAAGTGAGATTACTGGGTCCTTCTTTGTCTCTTGTTATAGCTTTTGTTTTAAAGTCTATTTTGTCTGGTCATAAGTACTGCTACCCAGGCTTTTTTTTAAATTTTCCATTTTCATAACATATCCTTTCCGGTCCTTTTACTTTCAGTCTGTGATTTAATAATTATTCAACAATTGCTAACAATGTGAAAACTATCAAAATAGTAGATAGATATTGGAGCAAGATCTTCACATATGAGAATTTGATGTAGGGATGGCTTTTTTTCCATAAAAAGTAGACTTTGGTAAGGCTCTTGAAGATTTTATAGAACATGAGAATATAGGAAGGAAAAGAGTACATACTAGAATCCCAGTAATCATTTTGAGTGTGATTCGGATTTAGAACTCTACACCCATCATTTGTAAATTTTGATGATTACTGAAAAGGAGGAGAGTTTTCTGGATCACACTGAATGCATCATTTAATCCTCAGGCAATTTAATCATAATGTCTTAGGCATTACAACCAATTATTACATTTCCTTGGAATTTCTTATTTGATGCATCTTCTTTTATATAAAAACAAACATTAGCTAAAGTTTGATATTAAATTTATGTAAATTTTGAGGTAATACTTTATCTTGTGGTTTTTAAGGTAATGCATCAAGTATATGAATCCTTGAAAATGAAAGTGGTGGCAAAATAATCAAATCAATTCAAGAGGAAATGAAATGGTAATACTAATTTGTCAGAAACTTACAGAATACAACAGCCCATGAGAGCACTGTTACCATTTTGATGCACTAATAGATACTGAATATGAGGCAAATATTTACAAAACAGACTTAATTCAAAGTATTTAAACACATATATACTACCACTGTTTGGGATACCTACTTCCCTTGTAGTTATAGAAAATGAGGCAAATGAACAGGTTTCTATTACTAAGTATGTATGATCAAAATTTTAGAAATTGTACATGAAAAATTAAAAGTATAATTTTAACTTCTCATAATATATGTGACCTACACTGATGACAACCAACCAACCAATCAAACTTATTTAAATATATAACTAGAGTATATATGAAATAACTAGAGCATCTTAGAACTAGCAGAGAGGAAACATTTATGATTTACTCCCTATTTCAATCCAATGTAGGAATTGTTTATACAGTATCACTCACAGATGGCCAGACACCTTCTGCTTAAACAGGTGTAGTATCTCACTCTTTCCCTAGGAAGTCTATCTTGTACAGCTGTAATTTATGGGAAGCTTTGTCTTCTGCTTCACTAGAATTTACCTCCCTGTGACTTTTATTTTTGGATCCAAGTTTTGCTCTCCAAAGCTTCAAAGGAATATTTTAATTTAAATCAGTTCAATTAATGAATATCATAGAATAGTTCTATCAGAGACTGAGGTAACTGCTGGCATACAAAGATGAATAAGACACATTTATTCACATCTCTCTTCTGACTTGACAGCTATTCAAATTCCAGAAGACAAATTCTACATCCTCCTTGATTCTTTTCTATAAATCAAAGATCTCAAGGTCCTTGAACCATATTAAGATCCTTTATAATCCCAATCACTCAATTTCTAAATGTTCACAATTAAATTACTAATCTCATTAAAATTTTAATATACCACTATTAAATGGGAATTTCCTGCTGTAATATTTTGCATCTGAGAACAGGATGTCTATATAGAATTTACTGGAGAATTGGGGGGCAAAAATAGTCTAATAGTTCCTTAGCTGCTCTTCTATCTCAAGGACATATAAGAAGTAAGAGTGGCAAGAGAGAAAAATTATTTGTGGTAATTTTTTTTTTGAGAGAGAATTGATGGGGTGCTGGGCATTTCTCTATTCTCACTGGTATTTCTCCTATTTTCTTCTCCACAACTCCAGCCAAGAAAGAGGAAGGGTTGTTAGAGACCGCTTAGAGAAGCTTGGAATGTGTTCCCGTAGTTAGAACAAGTTTTTTTGAAATTAAATTTATTATGGTGACATTGGTTAATAAAATTATATAGGTTTCAAGTATAACATTCAATAATACATCATCTATATGTTACATTGTGTATTCACCACCCAAAGTCAAATTTATTTCCATCACCATATATTTGACATATTTTACCCTCTCCTACTTCCCCTCCTTCCCCTCTGATAACCAGTAAACTGTTGCTCAACTTCACTAGCAATTAGGGAGATGTAAATTGAAACCACAGTGAGATACCACCTCACACCTGTGAGAATGGCTGTTATCAACAAGACAAGTAATAACAAGTGTTGGAGAGACTGTGGGGAAAAAGAAGCCTCCATATACTGCTGAGGGAATGTAAATTGGTACAGCTACTATGGAAAACAGTATGGAGGTTCCTCAAAAAATTAGAAATAGGGAGTTCCCTGATGGTGTAGTGGCTTAAGGCTTCGGTGCTGGCGCTGTCAGTGCTGCGGCCTGGGTTCGATTCCCAACCAGAGAGCTACCCACATACCAAAAAGCAAAAAAAAAAAAAATTAGGAATAGAATTACAATACGACCCAGCAATTCCTCTTCTGAGTATCAACCCAAAAAATCTGAAAACATTTATCCATAAAGATACATGAATATAAACCCTATATTTATTGCAGCATTATTCACAGTGGCCAGGAGATGGAAACAACTGAAGTGTCCTTTGATAGATGACTAGATAAAGAAGCTGTGGTACATATACACAATGGAATATTACTCAGTCATAAAAGATGAAATACTGCCATTTGTGACAAAATGGATGGACCTTGAGATCATCATGTTAAGCGATATAAGCCACATAGGGAAAACCAGGCACTTTGGTTGTTTCCATGTCTTGGACACCATGAACTGCACTGCGATGAATATTGGGGTACGTAAGTCTTTGTGGACTAAGGTTTTCAAGTTTTTTTGGTAGATCCCCAGAAGGGGGATTGCTGGGTCAAATGGTAGCTCCATTCCCAATTTTCTGAGGAACCTCCACACTGCCTTCCACAGTGGTTGTACCAGTTTGCACTCCCACCAGCAATTGTGAGAGTTCCTTTTTCTCCACACCTTCTCCAGCACTTGTTATTCCTTGTTTTGTTGATAACAGCCATTTTCACAGGTGTGAGGTGGTATCTCATTGTGGTTTTGAATTGCATTTCCCTGATAGATAATGAGGTTGAGCATTTTTTCATATGTCTGCTGGCCATTTGTATTTCTTGATAGTAAAATTTTCTGTTTAGGTCCCCTGCCCACTTTTTAGTTGGGTTGTTTGTTTTGCTTTTTGTTATTGTTGTTCAGTGGTACTAGTTCTTTATATATTTTAGATATTAGACCCTTATGAGGTGCGTTGTTTGCAAGTATTTTCTCTCATTCAGTTGGCTGTCTTTTTGCTTTGCTGATGGTTTCTTTTGCTGTGCAGAAGCTTTTTAGCTTGATATAGTCCCATTCATTTTTTGCTTTTATTTCCCTTGCCTTTGAGGTTGGATTTATAAAGTCTTTCTTCAGCCCTAGGTCTTTAAGTTTAGTACCAATGTTTTCTTCTATACAGTTTATTGTTTTGGGTCTTATATGGAGTTCTTTAATCTACTTTGAGTTCATTTTAGTATATGGTGAGAGTTCACAGCTCAGATTGATTCTTTTGCATGTGTTTTTCCAGTTTTCCCAGCATCATCTACTGAAAAGGCTATCTTTTCCCCACTGCATATTTTTGTTCCTTTAGCAAAAATTATTTGTCCATAAATTTGTAAATTTATTTCTGGGTTTTCAATTCTGTTCCATTGGTCTGTGTGTCTGTTTTTCTGCCAATACCAAACTGTTTTGATTATTGATGCTTTGTAGTATAAATTGAAATTGGGGAGTGTGATACCACCAGCCTTATTCTTTTTATGTAGGATTGCTTTGGCAATTCAAGGTCTTTTGTGGTTCCATACAAATCTGATAATTTTAAAATCTATTTCATGAAAGTATGATTGTGGGATTTTGATGGGAATTGCATTAAATGCATAAATTGGATTAAGAAATATGGCCATTTTAACAATGTTAAGTCTTCCTATCCATGAACATGAAATATCTTTCCATGTCTTTTTGTTCTCTTCAATTTCTTTCAAAAGTGTCTTATAGTTTTCCATGTTTAAGACTGTCACATTCTTTGTTAATTCCCAGGTATTTCATTTTTTTTGTTGTGATAGCAAAAGGTGTTGACTCTCTCATTTCTTTTTCTGAAGATTTGTTGTTTGTATATAGAAATGTTGTTGATGTTTGTATGTTGATTTTTGTATCCTGTGACATTACTGTATTCGTTTATTGTTTTTAATAGTTTACTGGTGGAGTCTCTGGAATTTTCTATATAAAGGACCATGTCATCTGCAAATAGTAACAATTTGATCTTTTCTCTCCCGATTTGGATACCTTTTATTCCTTTCTCTTGCCTGATTGCTCTGGCTAGAGCTTCCAATACTAATTTGAATAGCAGTGGTGACAGGGTGCATCCCTGTCTTGTTCCTGATTTTAGAGGAATGGGCTTTAGTTTTTCCCCATTCAGTATGATACTGGCTGAGGGTTTGTCATATATGGCCTTTATTATGTTGAGATACTTTCTATATGCATTTTATTCAGTGTTTTTATCATAAATGGATGTTGTATCTTGTCGAATGCTTTTTCTGCATCAATTGATATAATTATATGGTCTTTATCTTTTATTTGTTCATGTGGTGTATCACGTAGATGGATTTTTGTATGTTGAATCATCCTTGTGCTCGTGGGATGAATTCTACTTGATCATGATGTATAATCTTTTTAATACATTGTTGTATTCTATTTCCTAATATTTTGTTTAGATTTTTTGCATCTGCGTTCATCAGAGATATTGGTCTGTAGTTCTCTTTTCTTGTATTGTCTTTACCAGGCTTTGGTATTAGGGCAATGTTGGCCTCATAGAATGAGTTAGGAAGTATTGCCTCATCTTTAATTTTCTTGAAGAGTCTGAGGAGGATAGGCATCAATCCTTCTTTGAATGTTTGGTAAAATTTGTTGGTGAGACCATCTGGTCTGGGGCTTTTGCCTCTAGGAGGTTGTGGATAGTCATTTCAATTTCTTTACTATTGATTAGTCTATTTTGATTATCCAGTTCTTCTTGGTTCAGTCTAGGTAGATTATTGGTTTTTAGGAACTTGTCCATTTCTTCTAGGTTGTTAAATTTAGTGGCATAAAGCCCTTCATAATATTTTCTTATAATCCTTAGTATTTTTGTGGTATCAGTGGTAATTTCTCCCCTTTCATTTCTAATTTTGGATATTTGTGTGCTTTTCTTTCACCCATTGGTTAGTCTAGCCAGGGATTTGTCAATTTTGATAAGTTTCTCAAAGAACCAGCTCTTTGTAGCATTAATTTTTCCTATTGTCTTTCTGTTCTCAACTTCATTTAATTCTGCTTTAATTTTTATTATTTCTTTTTTACTGCGGACTTTTGGTTTTGTCTATTCTTCTTTTTCTAGTTCTTTAAGATGAGATGTCAGGATGTTTACTTGTGATTTTTCTTGTTTATTGAGATAGGTCTGTAATGATATGAATTTCCCTCTTACTACTGCTTTTGCTCTGTCCCAATAATTTTGATATGTTTCATTTTTATTGTCATTAGTTTCTATGTATTTTTATTAATTTATTAATTAATTATTTTTTCTCTATGTATTTTTAATCTCTTCCTTTACTTGTTCTTTCATCCAGTCATTTTAAAATAAGATATTATTTAATCTCCATGTATAGGTGATTTCTTCTGCTTTCCTTTTACAGTTGATCTCCAATTTCAGAGCTTTGTGGTCTGAGAATACACTTAGTATGATTTCAATCTTCTTGAATTTGCTGAGGCTACTTTTGTGTGCCCGTATATGGTCTATCCTTGAGTATGTTCCATGTTCACTAGAAAAGAAGGTATAGTGTTTTTTTCCTAGATGAAGTATCCTGTAAGTGTCAATTACGTCCAATTGCTGTAATGTATCATTTAAAGCTTATATTTCCTTACTTATTTTCTGTTTGGATGATCTGTCCATGGCTGTTAAGAGGGTGTTTAAGTCTCCCACAATGATTCTGCTTTTGTCAGTTTCTCCTTTCAGGTCTGCTAGTGGTTGCTTTGTATATTTTGGCACTTCCTGATTGGAAGCATATATATTAATTTGCATCAAGTCTTTTTTGTTGTTGTTGTATTGTGCCTTTTATCACTATGTAATGTCCATCTTTGTCTTTTACTATCTTTTTTAACCTGAACTTCGTTTCATCAGATATCAGTATGGCAACTCCTGCTTTTCTCTGGATACCATTTGCTTGGAGTATTGTTTTCCATTCTTTCACTCTGAGTCTGTGTTTGTCCTTATGGCTGAGGTGTGTCTCTTGAAGATAGCATGTGGGTGGGTTTTGTTTTTTAATCCAGTCTGTTACTCTGTGTCTTTTTATTTGTGAGTTCAATCCATTAACATTTACAGTGATGATTGATATATGAGGATCTCCTATGACCATTATTTCCTTTTTAAAATTTATTTTTATTTATGTATTTATTTTCCTTTTTGTTGTCCCAACTCTATTCCATTTATTCTGATGTTTTGTTTCAGATTGAAGAGCTACCTTCAGTATTTCTTGAAGTGCTAGTCTCGTGCTGACAAATTCCCTCAGTTTCTGTGTGTCTGAGAAGGTCTTTATTCCTCCTTCATATGTAAAAGATACTTTTGCTGCATAATTTATTCCTGGCTGGAAGGTTCTCTCTTTTAATATTTTAAATATTTTATTCCACTCTCTTTTGGCTTGTAGAGTTTCTGCTGAGAAGTCTGATGTCAACCTGATGGGTTTACTTCTAAAGGTTATAGTTCTTTTTTTCCTAGCTGCCTTGAGAATTGTCTCTTTGTCTTTAGTTTTTGACATCTTCAGTACAATGTATCTTGGAGAAGATCTCCTAGGATCCAGATATCTAGGGGATCTATTTTCTTCTTGAATTTGGGTTTCCAGATCTTTCTATAGGTTTGGAAAGTTCTCATCTGTGATTTGTTTAAGTATGTTTTCTGTTGAGTGCTCTGTTCCTTCTTCTAATTCTATTAGCCTGATATTGTTTTGTATCATGGAGTCAAGATAGTTCTTGCAGATTTCTTTCAATCCTTTTGGTTCTGTATTCCTTATCTTCCTCTTTCTGAGCTGTTTCCATGTTCTGATCTTCACCTGGTTGGCCCTGTTTCCTATGGTAATTATTTCATTTCTCATTTCTTTGATTGTATTATTTATCTCTTGAATTTCCATCTCGTTCTTCATTATAGTTTGAATTTCTTTGTTAAATTGTTCCTTTTGTTCCCAGATTTCCTTTCTGAGATCATTCATTTCAGCTATGGTGTTGTGCCAATATATTTTCATTTCTCTGAGAGCCTTTAGAACAGCTACCTTATATTCTCTGTTACTCAGTTCATAAATTTCTGAATCTATAGGATTCTTTTCTGGAGATTTTTCATTTTCTTTCTGAGCTGCTTTAAATCCTAAGGTATTCATATTGTCTGTTGTGTTCTTCTTCTTTGGCATGAGGGCTTTATTTCCAGCAGAGCCCAGGAGATCACTTTCTTTCTCTGATTACTATTTTTGTGGTGTCTTGTTGTAGACCAGACATTAGGTGATGCTGGGGGGAAAGTTTTGGGAGAGAGGGGAGGTATTTAAGCTATATCTTCGGTCTCTACCAGTGACTAGAGGTGAAGACATGGCAGTCTGTGATCTCTCTGCTTCCTGTAGTTTGTGGGGGAAAGTGTGAGAGAAGGGGGAGGCCAACAAAATGCAAGCTGAGGCTGCTCTGCTTCCTGTGTTTTGTTGGGGAACTTGGAAGAGACGGGGAGGTCGATGGAATGCAGGGTGAGGCCGTTCACGTTGGTCAGGGTGAATGCTGTCAAATCCGCCTTTTTCCCTTCTCCAGCATTTTATCCCAGGCCCTGTTTCAGTAATTCGTTTCCATGGCAACTTCTCTGAGCCCTGTTTGCAAGTGCACACCTGCACATGCTCCCGCTTGCACGCTGCAAGCTGTGGTGCTGTATCTGGGGGTCCTATACCCATCTAGGTCAGTTCAGATGCCTCACTTGGCATCCTTGCTACTCAGAATTTCAGAGCTCGGTTCCCAGACTTTGTATCTAACACAGTGCCTTTAGGTCCAGCTCCCTCACTGTCTCTCAGTGCTCCCACCACTCTAGCCACCAGTCTTGTCGCTGCTTACCTACACCATCCCCTATATTGAGCTGCCCCCTGATTTCTTTCTAGTTCATTTAGTTAGCCGCAGTGGTGTTGGGTCACAGTCCATCTCTGCTCCCTCCCTTTTCTCCCACTCAGCCCCCTTTCTCTGACCATCAGATGTTTCCTTGCAATGCTTGGATTTCTCAGTTTTCACTGTGCAACTCAGTGTTTCTCGTGTTGGATCCTGACCAGCCATTTAATTGTATTTTCTGGGAGAGGTTTTAGCAACCTCCTCTCTGGTTGCCACCTTACTGAACTCTATTACATTATTTTTGGTTAATAATTTCTCCACGATAATCAACAGAATTCAACCACATCCCACATTAAATGACCAAACAAGTAACTTCAGTAGGAAAACCACAATGCCATAGTTCAGCATCTTCCATGTTTTACTCCTTCAAATCTCACAAAACAACAGAAACATTTGTGGCAAAACTAGGAAACGAATACTAACTATAAATTCCAAAATTAAAGCATGATAAAAGCAGCTGAGATTAAACAGAAGCTATGAGGGAAGAACCATAAGGGGAGATGAAGAGGTCATGTGGCAGGAGATCACAGAAAGTGGGTTCAGGAATATTCCAAAGGCTGGAAGCTCCTGCTGAAGTGCAAAAAGCTAGATCCTCTTGTATAGTAATCTAAGCAGGAGCTGAATAGACACTAGCTAGCCATAGATACTGCTGGGCAGAGACGCAGGTAGTGTCAATAGAGCTTAGGAACCACAAATCTTAGACAAATCCCAGAGAATAGACACTTGGTTTTAGTAGTTTTTACCTAAAATATTTTGGTGATAGAAACTAGATTTTTAAAGATAATACTTTTAAGTGAAATTTAAACTTCTAAATAAGATATAAAGCCAGAGCCTAACCTCAAAGATAAATTATACTTTTAATTATAACCATCTTCAGCAGAAATGGCTAAAATTAATTCTATAACTTCAATATTTCTATGCAAATTTAATTTTAACTGGTAGAATTTAATTTAGTTACTGAAGCACATTATTTTATTTCCATAGTAATTTCTATAATACTGCTTGTCATAAGGGCATAGATTTTTTTTTTAAATTGCAGTAATGTGTAGTTATTCTTTCTTCTTTTAGTGTCAGATATACTTAAATGTAGACTAGAATGACTTTAAACCATCAATTATTTTACACTATCATCTCTCCACAATTGACTGGTTAATAGAGAAAAAACCCCAAGAATAAGTATGTATTAACTTTCTAAAAGGGTTATGAAATATAAATGTAGCCTACTTTTAAGTGTCTAATTTCACTAAGCTAATGTCATTATAGAGAAAACTATCAGTTCATTTATTATAAAAAATGATAGTTTGTTAAGCATCATTATGGTTCTCACATTTACTTGTAATTTTTCCCTTTCTCACATTACCCTACCATTGTGAAAGTAAATGTAGTTTCCTAAAGGCAAGCTTTCCTACATTTTTGTTGTTGTTGTTGTTGTTTTTTTACTTTGTAATGACATTATTTATTTTTATTTTTTTTAATTCATTTTTATTTTTAGACTTATTGGGGTGACATCTGTTAGCAAGGATTACATAGGTTTCAGGCATACAATTCTACAGTGCATTGTCAACTTGTTGTATAATAAGTTCACCACCTAATGTGAGTTTTCTTTCCATCACCTTATATTTAGCTTCCCCTCCCTCCTCTCCCACCCCTCCCCTTTCTCACCTCCCTAATCCACTTGTTCCCAAATAACAATTGAACTATTGATTGTGTCCATGGGTTGTTTATTTGTTCATTTCTTTTCTCTTTGTTGCTTTCAGTTTTATATTCCACATATGAGTGAAGTCATACAGTAATTTGTTTTTTCTGTCTGGCTTATTTCACTAAGCATGATGATCTCCAGGTCCATCCATTTTATTGCAAATGGCAATATTTCATCTTTTCTTATAGCTGAGTAATATTCCATTGTGTATATGTACCACAGCTTCTTTATCCAGTCATCTGTTGCAGGAAATTTTGGTTGTTTCCATGTTTTGGCCATTGTGAACAGCGATGCGATGAACATTGGGGTACATAGGTCTTTGTGGACAAAGGTTTTCAAGTCTCTTGGGTAGATCCCCAGAAGGGGGATTGCTGGGTGAAATGGTAACTCCATTCCCAATTTTCTGAGGAACCTCCCACCACTGCCTTCCACAGTGGTTGTACCAGTTTGCATTCCCACCGGCAGTATGCAAGAGTTCCTTTTACTCCACATCCTCTCCAGCACTTGTTATTCCTTGTCTTGTTGATAACAGTCATTCTCACAGGTGTGAGGTGGTATCTCATTGTGGTTTTGATTTGCATTTCCCTGATAGCTAATGAGGATGAGCATTTTTTCATATGTCTGCTGGCCATGTGTATTTGTTCGTGGGAGAAGTGTCTGTTTAGTTCTGCTGCCCACTTTTTAATTGGGTTGTTTGTTTTTTTTGTTGTTAAGTCTTATTAGTTCTTTATATGTTTTAGATATTAGACCCTTATCTGATGCGTTATTTGCAAATATTTTCTCCCATTCAGTTGGCTGTCTCTTTGCCTTGTTGATGGTTTCTTTTGCTATGCAGAAGCTTTTTAGTTTGATATAATCCCATTCATTTATTTGTGCTTTTACTTCCCTTGCCTTTGAGGTCAGGTTCATGAAGTCTTCCTTGAGTCCTAGCTCTGTAAATTTAGTACCAATGTTTTCTTCTACATAGTTTATTGTTGCAGGTCTGATATGAAGGTCTTTAATCCATTTTGAGTTAATTTTTGTATATGGAGAGAGTTCACAGCTCAAGTTCATTCTTTTGCATATGTTTTTCCAGTTTTCCCAGCACCACCTACTAAAGAGGCTGTCTTTTCCCCATTGTATGTTTTTTGCTCCTTTATCAAAAATTATTTGTCCATATATTTGTGGGTTTATTTCTGGGTTTTCAGTTCCCTTCCATTGGTCTATATTTCTGTTCTTCTGCCAGTACCAAGCTGTTTTGACTATTGATGCTTTGTAATATAAATTGAAGTCAGGAAATGTAATGCCACCAGCCTTATTCTTTTTATGTAGTATTGCTTTGGCAATTTGAGGTCTTTTATGGTTCCATATAAATTTACTAATTCTTTTATCTAATTCACGAAAGTCTGATTGTGGGATTTTGATGGGTATTGCATTAAATCTGTAGATTGCTTTGGGCAGAATGGCCATTTTAACAATGTTGAGTCTTCCTATCCATGAACAGGGGATATTTTTCCACCTCTTAAAGTCTGTTTCAATTTCTTTCAAAAGTGTTTTATAGTTTTCCATGTATAAGTCTGTCACATTCTTCGTTAAGTTAATTCCCAGGTATTTCATTCTTTTTGTTGTGATAGCAAAGGGAATTGACTCCCTCCTTTCTTTTTCTGTGGATTCGTTGTTTGTATATAGGAATGCTGTTGATTTTTTTACATTGATTTTGTATCCTGCAACTTTACTATATTCATTTATTATTTCTAATAGTTTCCTGGTGGAATCTTTGGAATTTTTTATATAAAGTATCATGTCATCTGCAAATAGTGACAATTTGACCTCTTCTTTCCCAATTTGGTTACCTTTTATTCCTTTCTCCTGCCTGATTGCTGTGGCTAGAACTTCTAGTACTATATTAAATAGCAGTGGTGACAGGGGGCAGCCCTGTCTTGTTCCTGATTTTAGGGGAAAAGGCTTCAGCTTTTCCCCATTCAGTATGATGTTAGCCGAAGGCTTGTCATTTATGGCCTTTATTATGTTGAGATACTTTCCTTCTATACCTATTTTATTTAGTGTTTTGACTATAAATGGATGCTGTATCTTGTTGAAAGCTTTTTCTGCATCAATTGAAATGACCATATGGTCTTTATCTTTGATTTTGTTTATGTGGTGTATCACATTGATTGAACCATCCTTGTGCTCCTGGGATGAATCCGACTTGATCTTGGTGTATGATCTTTTTGACGTATTGTTGTATTCTGTTTGCTAATATTTTGTTTAGAATTTTTGTATCTGTATTCATCAGAAATATTGGTCTATAGTTTTCTTTCTTTGTGTTGTCTTTGCCAGGTTTTGGCATTAAAGTAATGTTGGCCTCATAGAACGAGTTAGGAACTATTGCTTCCTCTTCAATTTTTTGAAAGAGTCTGAGGAGGGTAGGTGTTAATTCTTCTTTGAATGCTTGGTAAAACTCATTGGTGAAACCATCTGGTCCAGGGCTTTTGCCTTTAGGGAGATTATGGATAGTTATTTTAATCTCTTCACTATTAATTGGTCTATTTAGATTATCCAGTTCTTCTTGGTTCAGTCTAGGTAGGCTATAAGTTTCTAGAAACTTGTCCATTTCTTCTAGGTTGTTACATTTAGTGGCATAAAGTTCTTCATAATATTTTCTTATAATCCTTTGTATTTCTGTGGTATCAGTGGTAATTTCTCCCCTTTCATTTCTAATTTTGGATATTTGTGTCCTTTCCTTTCCTCCTTCGATTAGTCTCACCAGGGGTTTGTCAATTTTGTTGACTTTCTCAAAGAACCAGCGCTTCGTTATATTAATTTTTTCTATTGTCCTTCTGTTCTCTAATTGGTTTAGCTCTGCTTTAATTTTTATTATTTCTTTCCTTCTGCTGACTTTGCGTTTTGTCTGCTCTTCTTTTTCTAGTTCTTTGAGATGGGATGTTAAGATGTTTACTTGTGATTTTTCTTGTTTCTTAAGATAAGGCTTAAATATAAATAAGCAATATAAATTTCCCTCCTATTACCACTTTCGCTGTGTCCCAATAATTCTGATACGTTGCATTTTCATTGTCATTAGTTTCTATATATTTTTTATGATGTATATAAACAAATGCAAATTTATGCAGCATATAAGAATCTAAATATGAAAATGCTGAAAGACCAGAGGCAATTGGGACCCCTTCCTCTTTCCTTTTTGTCATCATTGTCTGCTCACAGTACAGTGTCTATATATTTTTTAATCTCATCTTTTATTTGTTCTTTTATTCAGTCTTTTTTAATAAGCTGTTGTTTAATCTCCATGTGTATGTGTTTCCTTCAGCTTTCCTTTTACAGTTGATCTCCAATTTCAAAGCTTTGTGGTCTGAGAATACACTTGGTATGATCTCGATCTTCTTGAATTTGCTGAGACTACTTTTGTGTCGCAGCATGTGGTCTATCCTTGAGAATATTCCATGTGCACTAGAAAAGAAGGAATAGTCTCTTTTTGCTGGATGAAGTGTCCTGTAAATGTCAATTATGTCCAATTGCTGTAATGTGTTGTTTAGAGCTGATATTTCCTTATTTATTTTCTGTTTGGATGATCTGTCCATGGCTGTTAGCGGGGTGTTTAAGTCTTCCACAATGATTGTGTGTTCATCAGTTTCTCCTTTCAAATGTGTTAGTAGTTTCTTTGTATATTTTGGTGCATCCTGGTTGGGAGCATATATATTAATTAGTGTCAAGTCTTCTTGTTGTTTTATTGTGCCTTTTATCATTATGTAATGTCCATCCTTGTCTTTTACTATCTTTTTTAATCTGAAGTTTATTTCATTAGATATCAGTATGGCAACTCCTGCTATTCTCTGGTTACCATTTGCTTGAAGTATTGTTTCCCATCCTTTCACTCTGAGTCTGTGTTTGTCCTTATGGCTGAGGTGTGTTTCTTGGAGACAGCATATGGATGGGTTCTGTTTTTTAATCCAGTCTGCTACTCTGTGTCTTTTTATCGGTGAGTTCAGTCCATTACATTTAGAGTGATGATCGATATGTGAGGATTTCCTGTGGCCATTACTTATTTCTTTCTTTGTTTGTGTTTTATTTTTGTTTCTTTCTTGTTGCCCCAACTTTGTTCCATTTTTCCTGATGTTTTGTTTCAGGTCGAAGAGCCTCCTTCAGTATTTCTTGGAGTGCTGGCCTTGTGCTGGCAAATTCCCTCAGCTTCTGTGTGTCTGAGAAAGTCTTTATTCCACCTTCATATCTGAAAGATAATTTTGCTGGATAATTTATTCTTGGCTGGAAGTTCCTCTCTTTTAAATTTTTGAATATTGGATTCTACTCCCTCCTGGCTTGTAGAGTTTCTGCTGAGAAATCTGATGCCAGCCTGATGGGTTTTCCTCTAAATGTTATAGTTCTTTTTTCCCTGGCTGCCTTGAGAATTGTCTCTTTGTCTTTAGTTTTGGACATCTTTAGTACTATGTGTCTTGGAGAAGATCTGTTAGGGTCTAGGTATCTAGGGGACCTGTTTTCTTCTTGAACTTGGGGTTCCAGATCTTTCCATATGTTTGGAAAGTTCTCATCTACTATTTGTTTGAGTATGTTCTCTGTAGAATGCTCTACCCCTTCTTCTATTCCTATTATCCTGATGTTGTTTTGTCTCATGGAGTCAGATAGTTCTTGTAGAGTTCTTTCAATCCTTTTGATTCTATATTCCCTCTCTTCCTCTTTCTTAGCTGTTTCCATGTTCTGATCTTCGATATCACTAATTCTTTCCTCCATCTGGTTGGCCCTGTTTCCTATGGCAGTTATTTAATTTCTAACTTCTTTTATTGTATTATTTATGTCTTGCATTTCCATCTCAATCTTCCTTATGTTTTGAATTTATTTGTTAAATTGTTCCTATTGTTCATGGAGTTCCTTTTTTATGTCATTCATGTCCTTTTTTATGTTGTTTATGTCAGCCATGGTGCTCTGCCAGTATGTTTTCATTTCTTTCACAACCTTTAGAATGGCTATTTTAAATTCTCTGTCACTTAATTCAGAAACTTCTAGGTCTAAGAAGCTGTCTTGATAAATTTCCTGTTCTTTCTGAGGAGTTTTAGTTTTTAAGGAATTCATCCTGTCTGCTGGGTTCTTCCTCTTTGACATGAGGGCGTTATATTCAGTAGTGCCCCGGAGCCCAGATTGGTACTTTTGTGGTGTCTTGCTGTAGGGCAGACATGAGGTGGTTCGGGGGGGGCAAGTTTTGGGAGAGAAAGGGGTTGTTTATTTTTTATTTCTGGTCTCCTGCTACGTTTGGAGGCAGTGCACATCTATCATGGTCCCTCCACTTCCTGTCGTTAGTTAGTTAGTTGGGAAGGTTGTAGGAAGGGAGAGAGGCCAACAAAAGGCACACCGGGGCAGCTCCACCTTCTGCCCTATGCTGGGGAAGCTGGGTGATGCAGGCCCAGGCTGCTCCTGCTGACTGGGGCGAATGCTATCAAATCCGCCTTTCTTCCCGGGCCTGCTTCCGTGGTCAAATGTTGGGGCAGATTCTGCGGGCTCGCACTGCTTTTAGGACCCAGGGGCGCACGAGCAGGCATGCACACAATTACGAAGCTGTGGGTCTGACCCCGCGATAGGAAGATAGCTGGCCCGCCTCTGCAGCGGGCTGGGAATGGGAGCTGCAACCCTGCGCGGGAGCTGTGCACACTGTGCCGGCAGCCGGTGTGCCTCCGCAGTGGGCCGGAATGGGAGCCGCAGCCCCGTCTGTATAGGGGCTGTGTGTTGTCCCCGGGGCAGCTGGCTCGCCTCCACAGTGGGCCTGAACGGGAGCTGCAGCACGCCCCGGCAGTGGGCTGGGACCAGGAACCACAGCCCTGTGCAGGAGCCGCGCACGCCTGCACTGTGGGTCCCAAGGGAGCCTACAGCCAAGATGTCGTCTCTGCAGTTCAGAGTCCTCGCTCAGCCCTGCTACCACTCAAGAGTTCCAGAGGCTGGCTCCCAAGGTCTGTCCCCAACTCGCCGTTCCAAATTCCAGCTCCCCAGCCTAGCTCCCCAAAAGACTCCCACTGTTCTGTCGCTTTGCTAGGGCTTTTCCTCTTCTCGCCTCTTGGCTTCTCCCCTCCCATGCACTGCAGTCAGCTGCGATCGGGTCCTGTTGCGATCCGTCTCTGCTCCCTCCCCTCTCTCCCGCTTGCCCCTTTCTCTCCAACCTTTAGGTGTTTACTTGCGATGCGTGGATGTCTCAGCTGCCGTTTTTTTTTTTTTTTTTTTTTTTTTTTTTTTTTTTTTTTTTTTTTTTTTTTTTTTTTTTTTTTTTTTTTTTTTTTTTTTGTCACCAAAGGTCCTCTTTCTTGGCTCCTGGGTGGCCGTTCAGTTGTGTTTTCTAGGAGAGGCTTTAGGGACCTCCTCTCCAGTTGCCATCTTGTCCTCCTCCCTCCTTTCCTACATTCTTTTTCCTCTTTGAAAAGGCACTGCAACAGAGGTATCTGTAATGGAATACATAGTCCCTTTTCCAGGAAGAAAATATTTAAATTAATATTTAAATTAAATTACATTCACTTTAATCCTGCCTTGTTTTACAACTTAATTATATTCCTTAAACCCAGCCATCTTTCAGATTCTATGGGTAATCATCAACAGCCAGAAGGAGATATATTGGTCTTTCTATCCTTTATTTCTTGGGCCAAAGATGGAGAAACATAAAATGATATCCTAAATGTTTACTTGGTTTAATCTAGAGAAGTTGGGAGAATTAAAGAGGCCATAATTGGCCTCTATCATTTGCTAATGGTAGGCAGTGGCTGGTGGTGACATTTCCAGAAGGCAATGAGCAATGAGGGGTGGGTCCACCTGAATGAGATTGCCAGTTTCCATATTATAATAACTCAAAACCCTAATTCATGTTACCATCAATTGCCATAGCACTCTGATTGGCTCAAAGAATAATAAAAGTTCCTACAATTAAGTCACCCTTTTAGACATAGATATGTTGAAGAATAAATGAGGTATTATTTGAGCAAACCTAATAAAAAAATGCAAGTATTAGATGAGAGTGAAGCATAAATATTAAGGGTTTCACTTGAATTGGACAGAGTCCAAAACTCAGCCCTGCTACATATTAGCAGTATGACATATAGCAGTTCTCTTTAACTCTATAATCATTACCTTTTTCATCACTGAAATGGTGCTAATAATTGTAGTGCTGTATAGGCTTATTATGGGGAGAATTAAAAGTGAAAGTGTATGTTAAGGGCTTAGCATAGTACCTGATATACAGTAAGCACTCAGTAAGTTTGCTATTATTATTACTGTTCTTACAAAGGATCCTTAGATCTATAAGGACTTTTCATTGAGATTTACTATAAAGTCTAAATTCTGATTTTTAATTCCCCAAACATGGTCCTGTACTGCCTTTGTTTCCCATGTCATCTCCTACATCCTTTTGTCTATGTAGCTTGCCAATTGCTATCTCTGTATGTTGTTGGTCTTACATCTATTTTGATGGGAATTCTTCATTTTCTGCCTATTTAAATACATCAGGGTTTAGCTCACACTTGACCTTTTTCACAAAGCTTTCGCCTATCATGGAAATGTAGAATTTTAGCAGAAACCCCAGGACTGAGCAATTTTCTGAGACATAAGAATTTCAGTGCTGAAACTGGGATAATCCCGGGGAAAATAAGACAAGTCAGTCACTCGAGAGCTAGAAAAGATCCTAGAAATCACTGAGATCAACTTCTCAATTTACTGACCTGAAAACAGAACATCTACATGACTAAACAAAGTAAGTTAACTGGATAAGTGGCTTCATGGTGGAGCGGGGATTGGAATGCAGGTTTCTGATTGCCAGTGACTACTTCTATTACCTCCAGACTACTATGATAATTATAGTATGTTTTAAAGGGAGGCAAAGATGAATGGCAAAGCATAGAAACTTGAAAGTAAAAATGTCTCAATTTGAATACTGGCCCTGCTATTTACTAGTAGACAAACTTAGACAACTGATTAAATTTCCTTAAACCTCAGTTTTCCTGATCTGTAAAATGAAATAATAATGCTGACTTCAAAAGTTCCTGTGAAGATTAACCAAATTTTATATATTTATATGTTTTATATGATAAATATAAACATTCTATAAATTTTACACATAGAATATAAACCCATGCATTGTGAAAATTTAAACATTTATATGTAAAAGTATATAAAATTTCTAAATATATATATACACACACACACACACACACACACACACACACACACACACACACATACATGTAAGGTGATACACGAGGGCTGTCCGCAAAGTATCCAGTCACATAATATGAAAAATAGAGGCATCTATGGCTGGATTTTTTCCGGAGAGCCCTTGTATAAATATTATTCATCACAGCTTTTTGAAATAGTAAGTAGTGAACCCCTGTTCATTGTTATTTTACCGTTCATTTAGGATTTCTTTTCATACTTTTTCATTTTTTCCCTTTAGGTTGTATACATTCAGGTACAACTTTGTTTTTAAAGCCTATCTACATATAGCATTTGAGTTGAACTTCTAAGTAACCCCTTGAAGCAAGCTGTTGCCTAGTTTTATGGATAAAATATTAATAGAATTCCAAGAAGTGAAGTAACTTCTCTAGGTTCACTTGGTATAAATAGCAAGATCTGGTCACAAACCAAAGTCTTCTGATTCATAGTCAAGTGCCTTTTAATTTTACTATCTTCCTATGTCTTTATTTTTCCTCATGTATATGACTTATGTCTCCATCCCTACTGAAGCAAAGCCCTGTGCTGGCAGAACCATCCACTGAGCATCAGTGTGGTCAAATCGGTTTTTGACTTTGACAGTGTATACAGGGTTCTGAACCATAAAGCATCAGAGCAACCTCTGCCACACTTACCTTTGCAAAGAAACTATGTGGATGCATGAAAAATATAAACATGCATGTATTTTTATAACTTTATAAATGTTATACAAATGTAGGGCATTATATATGACTGGCATTTAATCATTTCTTGCTGATTCAATTAAGTGGTTGACAGTTAGTGTTGGAGAAATGAGAGGGGAGTAAGACTATCTTTATATCTTTGTTTTGGTTTTAAAAAATAAATAACATCTTTCAATTTTTATCTGTCTATCCTCTTCTGTGTGTGTGTGTGTGTGTGTGTGTGTGATAACATGTTTTATTAACTCACATATCAGAATGTGATTAAATCAAACTGTCAGGCAGTAATTTCTTAATCTTAACACAATTGATGTTTGCTTTTGGAGAAGTCTAAAGGCAGCTTGATTTTTTCCCTTTCTTTTTATTGCTGGTCTTATTGGGGTGACATCTGTTAGCAAGGATTACATAGGTTTCAGGCATACAGTTCTACAGTGCATTGTCAACTTGTTGTATAATAAGTTCACCACCCAGTGTGAGTTCTCCTTCCATCACCTGTCTATCCTCTTCTGAAACATTAAATTCTAACCTCAGAAAAATTCCTACATGTTCTCAAGTTACAAAATAAACATTAAAGGAAAAAGAGCTAACAAGCATTCTCTTGTACTACTGGGCTCAAGCATGTTTCTGCTCCGAGACCAGTCATTTCACACTTGGACAGTTGTGGTTCTTATGCACAGGTGTTACCTATCAAGGTAAACTTCAAACTCCTTGATGGCAGGACAATGTTTTTCTTATTTCTATCCCTTATGTCACTAGCGGAGTGCCTTGCAATTCTTAAGGAATTCTTTTCATTATTATTGTTGTTGATTTTTTTTCTACATGGTAATTCCTCATAGGGGAGTTGAATTAGACCAAGCTTGTCCAACCTGCCAGCCGCATGCAGCCCAGGACGGCTTTGAATACAGCCCAACACAAATTTGTAAACTTTCTTAAAACACTACAAAAATTATGCATGGATTTTTTTTAGCTTATCAGCTATTGTTAGTGTTAGTGTATTTTAGAAGACAATTCTTCTTACAGTGTGGCCCAGGGAAGCCACAGGTTGAAAACCTCTGAACAAGACTGTTTATGCTTCAAGTCTCAAAGCCTAGAAATTTGCTTTCTGTCTCTTTGCCTCTCCTTTTGCCAAATGTACCACCCATTCATTTGCTGTATCATTTCCATGTGTTCTATAAGGACAACATCCTCTCCCTCTGGCCTGGTGTGTGCGCTCACCCAGGAGAATAGCAATAGTAAGGAGAGAGATCTATCTGCACTTATATTAGGGTGGAGCAAGAAGCCATTCAGATGCTTCCTGAATTTTGCCACATAAGCAGACACCTATATTCCTCATGCCTAAGGCTAACTCTTCTTGTTAAGAGTGAAACTTCTTATTTTTAATAAGCAGTGGATGCTGCTTACACTTATTTATTTCTAAGAACTTCACGTGGACAAAAATGTGCTCATGTCATCCATGAAGCTGATGATTTCCCCAATAATATGTGCATGGAGTTTTCCACTCTGCATGAGCAAAATTAAAGAGAATTTTTCGGCTTCACCCTGGGTATGGATACCTGGCAACCACCACAGGCATCACTAATGAAAGAAAACTTGTCTTTATGTGATGTTGGTAACTACATTCAAATGCAACATTTCACATTTTGGAACCTCAAGTTAATCACCAATGAAAAAGTGAGAGCAATAACTGTTCTTCTTGCTTGAGACAGGGTTTATTTTTTATGAGGGTTGAGTAAAATGACATGTGATAAAGTCCTAGAAGCCTCCACCTTTGGTGACAGATAGCAGATTGGACCTGGAAAGAGTTTCCTAAAATATTCCCCTCTCTAAAGCTGCATTTCAATTCTTGATCCTTGGGGGGCATGAAGCAGAAGCACCTGGGTAAGATACAATATTTCCAGTTTCAAAGATCTCTTGTCCACAAGATACAGCATCTGTCTAAATAATGGATTTCTGTACAATCCCAGGAGCAATTTTGCACATTATAGTTGGATCCACTTCATTACCCAGTTATTTTGTACCTTCCCAGGCTGTTAGTCAAATTACCCTGCTGCCTAGCCAGTTTCTGATTAATCTAGATTTTACTAATTACCCTGTAGTCACATGGATTGGACTAAATTGCTTTAAAGTATTCTTTTGCTGTAGGTTTCAAATCAGTTTTCATAGAATCTGTTGCAATGACACTACAATTGCTTCCCCGACAATGAGTCCTTCCATAGAAAGGACAATCAGGAGCTATATTTTAATTCTTCCTCATACAATCTTTCTTTCAGGCAAATATTTTTCATCCAGAGAATCGAAGTGTGTTAAAAAAATAAAGATACTTGAAAAAAAAATGCAAGGAATCAGGCATATATTGCTGCTCCAGTGTCATGACTGGGGAGAAATAAGGTGCAGGTAGATTGAACTCAACAGAATAATGAAATAAATGCCAAAGGTCAAGCTCTTATTTCAGTTCCAAACCTACAAACCTCTGATGACTATCTTCCAAGAAGCAACACTGCCACCTGGCTGCGTTAAATCAAGAAACAATGCTGATGCTTTCTTTTTCTAACCAAATCCTCTGGACCTTCAATTTATTTCTGGATGTGAAAAATCTCTAAGTAGAATTCTGGAATTCTAGAAGAATTCTTTAGTACGCCAAAGAACACAAAGTTTTAAAGCACAGAATAAGAATGGGATAATTGTAAAATATCTCAAGGACCATCTAAACCACCATTTAAAGTACATGAAAATGAAGCTCGGAATTGAAGCACAAAGGGAAAGTTGTAATGCAGGTATTAAAGCTTGAGGAAGAAAGGATTGGAAGAGATGCAGTGAAAAGGCAAATGAAGAAACCCAAGAGAGATGATGGTGAGGACAGTTTAGTGAATATTAAGAAAATGGGGAGGGAGTTCCCTGGTGGTGTAGTGGCTTAAGGCTTTTGCGTTGGCGCTGTCAGCGCTGTGGCCTGGGTTCAATTCCCAGTCAGGGAGCTACCCACATACCAAAAAGCAAAAAAAAAAAAAAAAAAAAATGGGGAGGATTTTAACTAATATGTAACGATAGAATCAACAGACTTCAATTTTGGTTATATAATAGTTTGGGAGGGTACTGAGGAAAAAGGGTGATGCCTAGATTTCTGACATTAGCAACAGGATAGATAGTAGGGCCATTTACTGAAATTAGGCCTCAAGGAGACTGGTTTTGGAAAGAGTCCATAAATTCTGTTCTGACATGTTGTCTTTCAAGTGCCTGTAGTGCCTGTTTGACAGTCTGCCAAAAAGGTCTTAAAAAGGAGCAATGTAAGATTATTTAAGGCCAGTTTTCAGCTATTGCTAGAAGTGGATTGTTTTCCTGTAGGCAATTAAAGTATACACCATTACCTTCTGATCCAAGGCAAAGGTGGCTACTGAAAAAGTTTGAGAAGAATGTACAGAAGTCTAAGACCTATCTAATGAATAACAGAATTATTTTGGCAGGAGGCAATTAGAAGATTATGAGAAAAATGAACTAGTATTTAGTAAGCCTTTTCTATAGTACCAGTGCTCATCAGGACATGGTTGATATGTTGGATCATTTTAATCTTCAGTCTTAGAAGATGGGCAGTACTTGTCCATTTAACTTTTTTTTAACTTGATTAACTATTATATCATTCATCCCACAGTTTAATATTGTTTCCTCAGAAGAGTCCTCTTAACCACCAATGATCATTCTTTTTGTCATTAACTTCAATGGCACCCTGTGTTCTCCTTTGATTATAAGTATCTATTTCTCATTACTTATTTTATGCCTATTGTATACATCAGGTTAGTATAGCTTACATTGTTGTAACAAACATTCCATGAATATTAGAGGCTTAAAAACAATTTTTTTCTTACACGATGTATTCAAAGCAGATCAGCAGCAAAGTCCTGCTCAGGGTACTTACACAGGATTCATGCCAATAGTAGTTGCAGTAGTTTATGGAATTGCTATCTCAACATGTATTTCCATGATTATTACAGTGGAAGGAGTTGGGGCTGGAAAGTTGAACACTGACAATTAAATGGAAGTGACAAATGTTCATATTTCATCTGAACAAAGCAAGTCACATGGCAAAATCTAACTTTAAGTTGGAGGAGGAAAGTGAAATTTTTCTATTTGCACAAAGCAGAGAAAATGAAATTGGCAAATAATAATTTGTACCATAGTCAAGTTTTCCATTGGACTGTAAGAATATGTATATTTTGTTCATCATGGTATCTGCTAGTATGTTGACTGGCATGTAGTAAGAACTTCTAAACTATTCGCTAAATAAAAGTGTCAGAGCTGCTACATGGAGCTCAGACTGTCTCCAAAACTGATGTTCTTTCCACTTTACATGTTAAACCATAACCACAGATATACTGTTTATTGTAATGGTTTATTTCCATCTCTATAAATTCCCTAATGTCTACTTGGTTTCCAAAGTTGTTTTGGGGGCTTTTAAAACCTTTTTCTTCCATAAGGTAGACACATTCATTATTATGTAATGATAGAAACACCCATTTTCATTTTATTTGATTTTGTTCTAAGTTTCAGGTTCTAAGTTAACAGGTCATCTGAGATGAGGTTTTCAGAACAATAACCTTACATTGAATACATTATTAAAGATATTAGAAATAAGATGAAAAAACCTACATGAGAAAAGTTGAGAAATACAGATAGCATAGGCCATGTATTTTGTTAGGGTTTCAGAAATGGCTCAGAGGCCAAGCTGTTTAGTTACTTTAAGTAATTAATAAGGCAAGCAAGTAATTAAGTAATTTATAAGGCAAGCAAGGTCTAGTAAGCTAAAAAATATATATTTCCAAGACTGACTAAGTTATTTTATAATTATTATTTCACCAAACATTTATTTTTAGCATCATCTGTATGTCAGACATTTTCAGGCATCTTCCAAGTGCAGAATTCTCTCTCCCATTTGTTTAGTGAATGGCAAGTATTTCATTATGACCAGATGGCATGTGGGTTAAGAACTGTGGAAAGGATGCTAGAGCCAGGGCAAAAGTGGTCTTACATGACAAGAAAAGGACCATATATTGTTGTAATTCACAGTTGGCAATTTTAAACTTGGCAATCTAACTTTTGTTGTGTAAAGATGACTCTAGTGTATATGTGAAGAATGCATTCGATGGAAGGAAGAACAGAATCACAGCTAATAGTTGAAGTTATTCACTAATGTGGGGAGAACTTGAGAGAAACAAATTAGCACATTAATGGCCTAAAGTGGAATGTCAAGGATGTAATGAATTTAAGCAATATCATCAGGCTGTGTGGTAGGTTGAATAATTGTTCTCAATTTTTCACTTCCTTGAAATATAGTATGAGAACCCACCTCATGCTATGGGTTCATGCCACTTTTATGTTAGGCTTCTCATGTGACTTGCTGTGGCCAATATAATATTAGTGGGTACAATGTGAGCAGAGATTCAGCAAGTACATGCATTACTTGGCTTTGGCCTTCTTGTGTTCCAGTGATCTGCTAGGAACAAAGCTAACCTTTAGGAAGCTGCTGTCCCTTCAGACTGAGTTGCACAATGAACACATGGTGGGTAGACCTAAACCAAACCTGCAGACCCACAGCCTGAAGCAGTGCTATTTAAAAACTTCACAGACCTGTGATTATGAGAATATATTTTTTGTTGGATGCCCTTTAGTTTTGGGGTAGCTTATTAGGCAACATTAATTTGGTGATAGATTACTATGACACAGAGAGAGAGATGCTAGATCACAGTGAAAGACTGAATATAGGAGGGAGGTGTAGGGGATGAATGCTGATTCCCAGCTTTCCAGAATGAGTAGCGGGGAGTATGGTGTGGTGCTTCCCTAAGAGGAAAGAAATGAGGAGGAGCAGGAGAGTGAGAATAAAATGATGAGGTTTGATTTGGGGTAGATTTCAACTAAAGTACTTGACAGACATCTATGTGAATGTGTTTTACAAAATTCTAGCTAAACCATTACAGGAGAGGAGGTAATTATGCAAGGCCTTTAAGCAACCAGGATGCCTGTATCAAAGGATGTTTACTTAAAGGACGTGTCTCATAGGATGTGGTGTATAGGAAGGCTGGAAATTCTGAACTGAGAGATATCAGCATCCAGTAGTGCTTGAAGCCACAGGAGAGAATGAGGTCTTCAAGGAGACTTTATAGGATAATGTGTGCTTCTGTGGAAAATAAAGAGCATAAAAAATTAAAATATGAAGTGCTTGTAAACACTGCTAACCTCTAAGATATTTATAAATAAACTTCTGCTGCCTAAGGAAGAAACACAAAACTCAGCGTCTTAAAACAACAACCTTTGTTCTCATGAAGCTATAGGTTGGCTTCACGCTATGGTTTCGCTGGGAAGAGAGAGTTGGCTGCGACTTTTTCTTTTTTCTTTTCTTTTTCATTCATTTTTATTGTTAGACTTATTGGGGTGACATCTGTTAGCAAGGATTACATAGGTTTCAGGC
>PVJL010006877.1:34224-85487 GCA_004026885.1 Lyroderma lyra | reverse complement strand
TGGATGTGGGAGGTGGAGCCCTGGAATGGTGTGTAACTGGGGTGCTAAGACAGCAGCCAATACGAATGCCCCTACCGCAGAGCTCCCTTTGCTGACTGTGGGACTCCAGGAGTTATTTGCAAAGTCCAGGATAATCCTGTCTCATCCTCCAGACGCTCACTTGGGGCCCTCAGAAAAATCTGAGTGTTTTTGCAATTATACCTGCATATGTTATTAAACAATACTGTTTTGCATAGAAATAGAATTTCTTCACAGATTTATGAACAATCCCTTGGTCTCTTAAGATGACATACACTAGGGTAAGCCAATATTATACCAACATTTATTTGATAAACCAGCTAAATTAGGTGGCCTGACATACTTTACTGTCCTAAATTCGGAATGGTTGTAGCTACTCTGAGGAACCAAACTGTGTTCTGTGGGTGCACGACAGCATCTTCTACCCCACCACTTCCTTTCCCCACCTCGCTGTGTTTTTATCCTGACTCCCCGATGTTCTTCACCAGGAGCTACCCTCAGCCCTTGAGGGAGTATCTCAATTATAGAATTTGTGATGGGAGAATATCAATAAAACATGTATCTTAATTTCCTTATTTTTACAGGTTAACAAATGAAGATAAAGAACGTCTTGTCCAAAATGTACAGCACCAACTAGAATCAGGGGTGGGACCAGAAAGCAAGTCACTCAGGGTGTACCGGCATGAAGATGCACGGGGATCTGGGATGTCATTTAAGTTTTATGCTGAGATTTTTAAGTTCAAGCATTTAAGGGGCAGTTCATTCACCACCTGCAAGCTAGGTAATCCAAGAGTAACCTCTTCCTGGATCTTGTGTTAGTCAGAGTGTGAACAGCAACAAACAAGCATATGCATTTTGGAAGAGAAAACTCTACCTCCAGTTCCTTCTCCTTCAAGTCACAGTTAAAATGTCACCCCCTCAGAGAATTCTTTCTTGGCTACTGAAATACTTCCCATGGCTCTACATCACTTCGTCTTTATGGCTTGCACCGCGCCCCTTGCCCCCAGAGCGTCAATGTATTGATCTGCTGTCGTCCCCTCCCGCCCACGCCTCTCTCGTCGGAGCACACAATACTGCTATCGCGTCACCAGGCGGACCTGGCGCCTTACAGCGCCCAGCTCAGAGAAGACACTCGGTGCCTAAGGGAGCGGAGCAGGTGGGACGGGGGTGGAGGTGGGGGGGTGGAGGTGGGGGGGTGGACGAGGCACAGCTGCAGACCCTCTGTGATTCCGGTGGGCGAGTGGCTGAGAAGAGTACTGAGAAGCTCCTCCGGACCAAGGGGTCCAGACCCTGGCAGCCGGGCAGCTGAGAGGAGGCCAGGTACCTGCAGAGGACGGTCCGGACGGCGAGCAGCCTCTTGCTGGAGGCCCGGAGCCGCGCTCCTCCCGGGTCGGCCGGGCGGGCGACGCCCGTGGAGCAGTCGGGCAGCGCGGCCTCGGCTTCGGCTGAGAATAGAAGTGTTTCTGAGACAGGCAAGGCCTCTTCTGAAATCGTCGTGTTGCCCCTCCCCAGGCTCCCTGCCCTTCCCTCCTCCCCCTGCCGTGACCACAGGAGCCCACCAGGGTCAGAGCGGGGCGTCTGGACCGTCAGCATGAGCGCAGACGCACCCCCGCTTCTCCCCAGCCTGCTGCCGTCTGCGGTAAACTGAGGACCCAGCAGGTGCTGGTTATCATCGAGGAAAGTTACCCGGGGAGATCCTTAAAGGCAGCCAGAGTCTGGGAAAGAAATCTCAGGCTGGTCCGCCAGGGACAGAATTGGCATATACTCTCCCCAAAGGGACTGAAGGTTTTGCAAACCTCCTACGGCAAACAGTGCGTCCGCTCCGGTGCGTCCCTCCTGTCCCTCCCGTCCCCGGGCGGCCTGGAGACGCCACGGGCCGCTCCGAGGCAGAAGCCCGAGCTTCATGGGCAGGCAGGCCCTCACACAGCTCCTGACAGGATGGACTAAACCTGTGGCAGAACAACTGGCAAATAGCTGAGGGCTAATGAGGCTCTGGAGTGGCTGCAAATACGCATGAACTGGGGTGCCATATTACTGTGCGGAGAGAGCCACAGCGCCTTGGCCACACGGAGACACGGGGTTGGGATTGCAACCGGCTCTGGGACCCAGGATCGCCTACGCACTGGGCACAGGAAGCCAACCCTCCTCTAAGGCAGCGTGTCCACCCTGTGGCTTCCCTGGGCCACATCGGAAGAATGGTCTTGGGCCACACGTAAAATACACTAACACTGATGATAGCTGATGAGCTGAAAAAAAAAAAAAAAAAAAAAAAAAGGTTGCAAAAAAATCTCATAATGTTTAAAAAAATTTGTGTGGGGCCCCATTCAGAGCCGTCCTGGGCCTCAGGTTGGACACACCTGAGCTAACGTTTTCTTGCCTGTTCTGGGAATGGAGCTAATACATCCCACGTATTTTGAGAAAACACAGGGTAGATTAAGCAAAGGTATCAAACAACCCCCAAAACAGTGGTTTATAAAACCAAATTGATACGTCATCGTTCTGCCAGGTGGCTAGAGCTCGGCTCCAAGGCTTCTCACTCAGAGACTGACGAACAGAGCTGCTGACCCAACTGGAGTTTGGCAGTTGTTTTGAGACACAGAAGGGGAATGGCACATTACACAATGGCTCCTAAAGGTTTCTGCATAGATGTGATCCACAGTACTTCTGCTTCCATGCCATTGGCCAAAGCCAGTCACATAATCACTGCATACTTCAGGGCAGTGGGCATGTACATCCAACCACGTTTGTGTAAGGAGAATTAAAGCCTTTTATAACGGCCACAGCCACCTAACCTAGCACTGCAGGGTCAGAGGAACTTCTTCAAAGGAGTAGTACTCTAGCTGAAAGCTCTACCTAAAACAGGAATTAACCAAGTACAGGATGGGAGGGGTGATTCCAGGCATAGCATTGAGAAAACTGGCTGGTGGGAGTCCAAAAATGGGAAGGCAAGAGAGAAGGCTGAGAGGTTGTCTGGCCAGATTGCGTAGGACCTAGCACATGTGTGCCACAAATATGTCTGAGAATTAGACTTGTCCTTTTGAAGGTGATTTAGGTGGGAAATGATATGTAGGATGACTTAAGATGACTAGACAGGAGGTGGGAAATCAGTTAGGAGAACCTTGAATGTACGAGGGGAGAAGGAGGTGGGCAGAGAGAAGCACTCACATTAAGGAGCCATTTCACTGGAGGCAGAGGTGACAAGGAAGCTTGCCCGATTTCTGATAGGGCAACCAGTAGATGGTAGTCCCGTACGCTGAAGGGAATGATGAAGGGTTTTAGGATTAGAGAGATTAAGCATGAGAGACTTGTTTCTAAGTTATCCGAGTGGAGATGTCTCACAAGCAGTTAAACCACAGGGGCAGAGCTCAGAAGGGAAGCCTGGGTAAGAACAATAGATTCGGGCGTCTTCAAGAGATGGGAGTGAACTGTACGTACAAATGTAATACTCGTGTTCTGGAAATCTGTGCAAGATAAAAAAGAGAAGGCATGGGACCCCCTAAAGAACACCAATATTGAAAGGACAAGAAGAAGTCTCAGAGCAAGGACACTGAGAAAGATGGCTGAAATCAGTGGGTAAAAAACAGGAAAGTGTGGTACCAAGGCCATAAAAAGAAGAGAGTATTTCAGAGGAGAGCGGTCAGTTGTATCAACGCTGCTGGACGATTTTGATAAGAAAACAGGAATGGACAATATTTGATAAGGAAATACCAGTTGGAAATTGGCAGAGAGAGTTCCTTGGCAGTGTTGTCGAGAGCAGTGTTAGTGTACTGGTGAAGGTGGGAGGCAGATGACATTAAAAAGATGAATAAGCAGAGAGACAGAAATAGAGCCATTGTGGCTAGATCTTCCCAGAAGCTTGGCTGTGATTAAGAAGAAGGTTAAAAGGTATCTATTAATGTTAGGCCGTGAAATAAAGTCCAGGACATTGCTCTTGCCTCCCAGGAACTTATAATCCAGTAGGAGACAGAAGAGGTGTCCACAGAGAACAATAAGGCAAAAAGACCTGGGCTAGATCGTTTGGAGGTGAGGGGACTTCTCACTGGTGATTGAAACATAAGGGGAAGACTCAAAGAGGAAGTAGAACTTGATGTGGTCCCCAAAGAAGGTGTTATACTTAGAAGGAGAGTGCATCCCTAGGACTGGGAAGAAGGTAGATAAAATCAAAGGCAAGAGAGAGCCTTTGAGGAACTGAAAGTAGTCCAGACATGCTGGAGCAGAACGATACATTGAGAAAGGATCCACGTTTCATACTTTTCAAAGGGCACCCTGAGGAGCGCTGGGGGTTTCACAGAGACGTGCACAAATACAATAATATTTCTAGATAAGGGGATGGAAAACTATGGCTCGTGGGCAAGCCCAGCCGGCCGGCTGTGGTTGTAAATCGTGTTTTACTGGACCACACCCCCTTGTTTACGAACTGTTTCCAACTGCTCTCACACTGCACTGGCAGAGTTGTGTTTGAGACCGAGATGGTACAGGTGACCCACGGAGCCAGGAATGTTTACCATCTGGCCCTTTTCAGAAAAAAAAAAATATTTGCCAAATTCTGTTCTAAAGAAAGAAAGTCTTTCATTGTCATCGTTGGTTAAAAAAAATCCTTTGTAAACTACTTTTGATGGTTTTCCACAGACACATGATAAAAACTGAGTCTTTCCGCACCTTTCCATGAGTGAAATGAAATAGGTGCCTTATATTCTTTCTTTTCTTCTAAAGTAAAACACAATTGAACATGACTGAACTTTGCTGACTCCAGCGTTGTTGTGATGACTCCAACTTAAGTAATCAAAATAGGTTATACTAATAGTACTGGAACGACTGCAGGAAACTCTCCAGTCTCATCCATGTCTAGTTTTACTCTCCCTCTGGCCAAGGGGAGGACTCCATCTGCCTCCTTTGTACTTCAGCAGGGTAATGTCTTTAGTTCTACCTGGTGGTAGATATGTGTGTGTGTGTGTCTGTGTGTGTGTGTGTGTGTATTGCTTTGGGGCAAAGCTGTAAATTTCCAGGAGGGAGGCCCTCCAAGGACAATTTCCCCCTGCCGTGGCATTCAGTGACCAATGTTGAGAGTCAGGTGTCTCATATGCAATAGCCTAAATGAATGAGCCTCCAGGTGGAGGTTAGTAGACTAGGAAAGCCACCCAGACCAGAAGGAGCCTTGGTGTAAGGAATCGCCTTTTGTGGTGTGAAGTCCCTGAGATTTCAGTAGTGTTTGTCACTGTGGTATAACCCATCCTATACTGATGAATGTCATGGCCTATAGATTATTTATCAGCACATGAATGTTTTCCTCCATGCTATATAGTCTTACATTCATACACTTTAGGGCATGTCAGTATTTTAAACTTGGTATTTGCTCTCTTTTTCAGTACCAGGCTGTCATTTTAAGCAGTTATCGGTATGTCTCACGTTCACATTCACTTATAATTTGCTGCTCTTCACCTCCTATAGACTAAAAATGCGGATGCTTATAATCATTATAATTATTTCTACGGTAAAATTAATTTTCTCTGAGAGAAGTCCTTAAGAAAATTTCATATGATTAAAACGGGTCCTATAACATCCATTTTGACAATTCAGAATACTTTTTTTACTATTTCTTTATTGTGGGTGGTGTTCTAGGTGAGAGAGGCTCTCGAGAGTGATTTTTGCATAAGACATGAATGCATTACCATATGTTTAGTACAACTGCATGCAATTGTTCTGAAATTCTTCAGATTTGTCAGATGTAGTTCTGACATATAAATTTTTAAATTATTTTTCCACATCCATGGTACATCTTTATCCTATGTGTCTGTCAGTCTTCTCGAAATAGACTTGTCACCCTCCTATAACACCTATATCAATAACACTTTTCATTATCCATGAATTCATCTGAGGCAAAACTCTGCTGCCTTCTTTGATTCCTCCCTTATCATTCTCCCAACAGACAACGGACCATAAAGTCTTGTTGATTCTATCTCTAAAATACGCTTTGAAGGTCTCAGATAAGGTACAAGGCCCTTCACAAGTTGGACAAATCTTACTTTTAATGGATATTTATCATTTTTCTGGCTAGTATCTGTTTCCATCTACAATGTCCAGTGAAGTAATCCCCAGATTTGAGTTATGATTTTGTAATAAAGGATTTGGTATAGATTACCAGCTCAGAAAACAAGGGCATTACTTCTGCCGGACCCTGTACTTAGGTAATAGCAACCAAACAGATTAGAGAACCTACTTTCCTCCATTAGTACAGCTTGATAGGACTCTACATCAAAGTTGCCTGCTCTCTCCAAGCCAAGAGGTAGTGAGTTGTACCAATCAGATGCTGTCTCACTAATCCGATGTTTAAGGAAAATCAGAAACAAGATGATTCACCCTGTGAATGAGGTGTCCTACGGAGTTTCTGATGCCCCAGTTCCTGTCCCTCTTGAATCCTGGCTCTCAGCATTTTCTCTGACTCAGTGATTAGCACTATATATGCTTCAGATAAAGTGTGTGTGTGTGTGTGTGTGTGTTGAAGTGTGATTGTGTACATTTGGCATGCATTATTCTATCAGTTTCTATTGCATGAGACCAGAGAACTGTTTGGTTGCTGTTACTCTATCTCCCAATGTCCTTCCAGACCTCTCACACATCCCACATTCCAGGACCATGAGAAGCTGAGCTGTTTCCACAGCATGCTATATTCTTCCATCCTTCAAGCTTTGGTCTGCACCTTCCATAACCCCCTTTCTTCATTCCTGGAAGAGTCCAATTCATCCTTCAAGTGTTAGATTAAATGTGGAAGAAAGTCATTCTATTTCAAACCCTTCTCCAATCTTAACAGGAAAATTTTAGTGTGCTTGTGTATCCACAGTAATTTATATACATCTTCCTTACAACATGGTATCCTGGCTAGTGATCCCAATACTTCCAGAAGGTGCTGAAATCCTCAAGGACACACAGGTGAAGTTCAATAAATATTCGCTGAATTGAATGGACCGATTCACATCTAAAGAGATTCTTTTTTTTCAAAAGATGGCTCTCACTTTTTAATTTACTGTTTTGTTTATGTTTTAAAATTTCCAATCCTGCTTTCTCTTGAACATTCTCTTTGAAAAAAATCCCATTAACACTTTATAGAGTTTAGTATTAATAACTGATGAGATGTAGAAAGCAAAAATAGTTGTCCCACTTCTCTTCCTTCTGTGATTCTCTGCCTCTCTTTTTTCCACTGACACATCACATTTCAATGCCATTTTTTTTTTGTTTCCTCCCAAGTTCCCTTGGCCTCTGTCTTTGCAGAAATATGCAATGCGCCATTATGCAATGAGTTACATTGTATAACAAACAGGATTCCCCTTCTCTCCTGAGACCACATGGAAGAAGGAAAAAAACATGAAATCCTTAATAAGGCTGCTGATGTGAATGAAGGCCAAGGACGCAATCCCTTAGGGAATCCTGGAGATGGTTACAGTTGGGCTCCTCCTGGTAAACCACGAGTAAATTATTTAATAAAAACAAATCATAAAGAATAAAATGCCAGGAGTTCCTGTCTACCTTCTTGAAAAAAAAAAAAATTGATCCAAAGCCCCATCTGCAATTGTTCAAATGAGTTAACTTCGGAGAAGCAACATGCTAACCAAACTGGGGGGCGGGGTAAAGGGAACTGTTTTACTCTTTGCATTACTTAATGGTGCCTATCCTATCACCTGCTGCTCTCTCTGATCGCCCAGAGTAAGTAACTATTTCTTTGGTATTAGTGCCCTCATTTGTAAAGGAAAAAGGAAAATGAGCTTTCTCACTTGATTCTTGAGCCGCTTCATCTTGCCCCTTTTGCCTATGAAAGGAATTCCGAATTCCCAGGGTGAGCACCGAGGCCCTTCATGACCTCATCTGGCCCCAACCTACCTCCTCTTCCACCGTCTCTACCATTCTACCCCAAAGGCCAGTTGTTCCCAACTTTTCCATTTTATCCAAGTGCTTTTTTGATACTTGCACTTTCAAGTCTGTTGGAACCTTAAACCAGGAAACCTACTGCTTTGAGCGGGAAAATCCTTTCCATCCTTGTTTACTCATTTCGAAGCCGTACCTCTCACTCCTCTGAGCCCACGCAGTGCTGTGTACGTGTCTCTGTGTTCTCTGTAAGTTATCTTTGATCTATTTTTCCCTTTTAGACTCTGAGCTTCTTGAGAGCAGGGAGTACATATGAATCATAGTTCTCAATATATAATAGATGTTTCAATATTTATTGAATAAATTAATGACTATCCACTTCCAAATAAAGCTGGAAGGTTGCTTTTGAGAGAGAAGTAAATATGCAGGTAATTTTACACATACTAATAATAGGGTTGAACTGGGCTAATGTAAACCTACCTCATTACAGGAAAATAAATTTGCCATTTCCAAGGCCCCCTGAAAAACACTCCAATGACACATGTATCAATGGGCTTCACAGTGACAGAGAGAATTTCATGGGTCTTTGCTATGCCAGTTAGCAATCACGGCATCTGAAAATGAATACCAACAGAAACCAAAGGAAACTTCTCTAAACACACATCAGGGCATAAACCAGCTAATCTGTAAAACCACTAAGGACACCAACAGTAAATGATGAGGGAAAATCATACCCTTATCACCAACTGGTTCTGTTTAGGGGAAGAAGATAAATGAGGTCAACGACTTCACTCAAAAAGCTATTCTACGTTAAGCCTTTCTAACATGAGCATAGATAGAAATTGGCTATTTCCACCCAGATTCCAACAGCTTTAAAAAGCTTTTGTCTTCAGATGGTAACATTCATTTAAGGGATCTTTCAATCCTTATATACAATTTCCCAATTTCTAAAATTAATCATAGGAGCATCTTGATTCCTAAAGAAGATAGCACTTCAACAATGATGGCAGGCTAAGAAATAAGAAGTTACTACGAACTATTTTACTGGCCCTGAAATTAAAAAGCAATATGGCACTGTGGAAAATGCATATACTTTAGAGAGACACAGGTTCTGGTCGTGGCTCTGTCTCTTTCTGGCTGTCACCCTGCCTTTGGGAAAATGAGTGAGGTTTTTAACCCCAGTGGACATCAGCTTCCTCATCTGTGGATCTGCGATTTTTTAAAAGCCCACTTCCTACAGGTTTATGAATATGTAAAGGAAGATAGTGTAAGGGACCTAGCCTAATCCTTAATACACAGTTAGCTGTTAAATAATACATACTGATTTTATAAAACTATACTACTTACTTAATTAGAATTAATTCAATTACTTAATTGCCATTTTGGAATAGGAATAACAAAGTGTGTAGAAGCATTTCCTTTGTTCCTGATGTTGAGTAAGGAAACAAAACAAGGAAAGGTGAAGGCAGGAGAGCCAGCACAAAGAACAAGACAGAAAGAGAAGAGGTTGGGAATAAAAGTCGGAGCATCTCAACTGCCATGCATCGGGAAAGGGGGTTTGTAAATTTATCAGGCTGGTTAAAAGTCTAGAATCCTAGGAAGAACATAAGTAAACAGAGATTGCATAAAGGCGTGAGTTTCTGAACATTCCACTTGACTTTTCATTCCACTAATGGATATGCTCCTTTCCTTCAACAATAATCCTTCAAAATGTCCTGCAAATATATCGTGGTGTGGAAAAAAGAGAAATATACTTTTCTAGCTACAGATGGTTGGTTCTGTGGATGGATGGGAAACCCCTCTGGACAGACGCTGTTTTGCTTCGCATCCAAGAATGGCATAGGCAATCAGTTTGTTGACTCACGTAAGGTGGTATTCAAGGATTTCTACATGGTGCCATATTTTTTTTTCTGCTACAAGACCCTAGGTAGTTGAGGAACAGCAGTTCCAAGAAGAGAACACTTCACACCAGGAACTCTCCTATTATTTTGACTTGAAAGAGATGCAGACTCTTCTGTCTGAGCAGGGGTGTTAAGAGCTCTCCAGGCTTTGGGAGGAGAGTAAGATGGGGTTCAAATTCTTCCTAAGCTAACTGGGAGTTAGAAGATACTGGGTAAGATTCTTTTTCTGTATCTAAATTCCAGTTACATCAACAGAATAATAACTACCTCACAGAGTTATGGTACAGATTAAATAGCAGAATTATGTATATTATGTATACAGCCCACTACTCCGTAGTAAATACTCAATAAGTGATTAGCTATGGTTGTGATGTAGAGTGGGGGAAAAAAGAAAGGAAACATGGTTATTGGTTTGTTTCTGCATTTGGTACTAAAGGAATCCCTAGATGATCAAAGATGAGATTTCACAACAGTGAATAACCTGATACTTAAATCCTCATCAGTTTCGGTGAACACCAGTGAAGCCAAACGTGTGCATTTTCCACAAAGGAATCCAAAGAGTTTTGGTCTGGAGGAGTTTTGTGGTGTGTAAAACTCCCTCACTCTCTCACAGGAGATGCACTCAGATGTGGTGACATTCTTCCGCTCATTTGGGGTGACGGCTTGTCAGTTGCGGGAGGCCCTGAGTAGGGACTTTTCAAGGATCCTGTATTTCCAACAACATCTCTGTAAAACTCCAGTATAATTGATGTACGGGGCATCCAAAAAAATGTATATGCACTTTAAGCAATGTTGCCTATGTATTACTTTTTCAAGTTGAATTGAGTTGCAGTAGCAATGTGTAGTATGATGTTTGCTCAAACGATGGCGTTAATCAAATGAATGCTAGTGTCACCATGCAACAAGCAGGACAGTCAAAGAAAATGGGGAAGCATGGTTGTTTTGAGGAGTGCAAAACCATTTTGAAGTGGTATTTGGACTTCGAGAATGTTGTTTGAGTTTTCCCCATAGTCTCCTGACTTAACACCCCTTGACTTCTACCTATGGGGGACCATAAAGAATGTGGTGTACATAGAAAACCAGCTACACTGGTGGTACTTCAGGAAGAAACTGAAATGGCACGTGCAGTGATACAAGTGGACACTTGGTCAGCGTTGCTCAAGCAGTAGTTCACTGTAATCAGAAGTGTCTGGGTGCTGGCGGTAACCACTTTGAGCATCACTTGTAATTGCAGAAATCAAACGTGACTTGCAGTCATCTTCTGTTATTGGTATATACGAAGTATTACAATTTTAAAAGCTTTTCCTTTTGTAAAATGTGTATGTATTTTTTTGACACCCTCTGTATGTATCTGCAAAACACGTCAGCTGAAACTAACATCTGGGTGCTGCCAACCCATCTCACTTCATTGTCACCAGGTTATGTTTTAGTGACCCAGCATCACATTCGCCAATCTCATGGCCATTGAGCAAGAACAACCCAGTCTGTAGGTGTGTGCGATGAACCATTTTCTCCTCAGAACACCTAAGAAAGGCAGAATGTGGCAGGCCTGCTTGGTGAGAGCCTACCCGCCTCAGCCCTATGGGCAGCTGAGGCAGCTGAATTCCACAAGACATCTACTAAAAAGGAGCCCCAGACGTGGGGCATCAGAGCACTTAGCTGTACCAGCTTTGGATGAGGTCAAGGAGCATCTACAAGCCTCCAATGCCTCACTTACCACATGGGGATAAAAACATTTGCCCTATCAACCTTTCAGACTGCTTGGGTAGATCAAAGTATAAATAGATAAAACTTTCACAAGGTCAGTATAAATTATAATGTGCTAAGGATTATAATAACATTAGCAGGGGTGTCATTATTTCTTCCTATATGTGCCTAAACATATGCCTTATAAGTGTTTAAAAAACACATAATCTTGCCATGAAAGAGGAGCAGACAAAAGTAAGGATGGGATCTGTTCACCTGGATCTTTTCTAAATATCTACCAAACCCATTGGCCTGTTGAGCTTGTATCTCAGACATTTGCTTTTGAAAGGGTAATATTTTGTCCCTAGAAAGTCTCTATCAGAATAATGCGAGTGGTTTGGGCTCTGTATTCTTTCCAGAAAATTCGTGGATGTCAATATCATCTCAGCACATTTCCTTTTTGCTGAAGCTAGCATAATTAGTTACTGTAGCATGGATCTGAGAACTCCCACTGATAACGCAGTGTGGTGGGAAGACCTTTGGGACCAGGCAGAGATGGATTGAAATACTAGGCCCATCATTTGCTAAACTTGGAAAAATCACTTAACCTCTTTGAGCCTCAATTTCTAATCTGTAAAATGGGAATGAGAGTCACCTCCTCAAGGGATTACATAGATTAAATTAGCATCTGCAAAAGTACTGAATGGTGTGGTTGGCACCTAGGAGGGTTTAATATATTACAATTGCCTTTATTCTCTATATCAGTGGTTCTTTACCTTTCAGGATTACAAACACCTTTGAAAATCTGATAAAAACATTAGATCTCTGGGGCAAGAAATAATGTGCATATACGTATCCACACAACATCTTGCATATACTTTCTGAAGTTCTTTGTACCCCTTGAAGTCCAATAAGGGCCCACCAAAACCAGACTAATAATTCCTGTTATAGGTAGTCACTTACAACATATACATATTTTTTCTTTGAGGGTTAAATGCCTGCTTTGCTGAGCTCTTCTGCTACTGCTATTACTATCAAGGCTCAAGAAAAAATTTTACATATATAAAGAACAAAGACTTACAAAAGGCTTTCACATTTATGATATTTAATCTTCAGAAAAATCCCATGAGGTCTGTATTATAGTGCTGTTTTTCTGAATAGAAGAAAAGGATTTTTTTACCCCATTATTAATAAACTTCATAAGCACACAGATCACATTGTTTTGGTCACCAGTGTTTTGTCAATACTTTTTACAGTGCCTGAAATACAGCAGGTACTTGGTGTGTTTGAGATAAAGGAGGGGGAAATGTAAAAAGAGGACTCTCATTTCCTGAACACGACAACTCCATAATCTGAGGGTAAGTCAGCACAAAGCTACAATCCTCTTACTACTTCCCGTGGCCTTACCCCAGAGCTGTCAGATATAATAAAAGCTTGGCAAATGTTAGTGGACAAATGGGTGAATGAATAAAACCTCATTTCTAAAAAGTGAAATCCTGACTTTCAAGAAAAAGTTTCTATTCCCTTTATCTATTATTGCCCAAAACTTGGTGCTTTAGACCCACCACTTTGTTTTTATGGCTAAGGAACGTCGGCATTTAGTGGGGGAGCCTCCCCACGGCTTCTCTCGGGAAGGGCACTGAGACCTCTTACACAGCAGCACAGGGCTCCGAGAAGCAGCAGCAAAACCCGTAGGCCACTGGAGCACGATGGCCAGCACGAAACACACCGTCTCCACTGTATTCTGTCGGTGGGAGCAGTCACAGGCTGGCCTGTGGCTCAGGGGGTGGGAAAACAGACCTCACGTCTTCGTGGGAAGATTAACAAAGAATGTGAAAAGACCATTAATCGGCTACAGTTTTCCTTAACCGAGACAAACATTCACAAACACTAAACTACAGAGCTGTTCTCGTCACCACCCTCAATCAGACACTCCTCATGGAATAACTTGCATTTCCCAAATATCAGCAAATAATTCTATAAAACCTTAGATTAAAATTCAATGAAGCTTGGATGCATAGCTGAATTAATTTCCATGCTTCAGTGAGCATGTCTCAGGGGGTAACATAAGAGTGTCTGTGTTCTAGTTATTTAAGGTAATTCAAACTTCTCCAAATCTGGTGGGATCAAGCAGCCCAAAATATCATTACAGCTAAAAATTCAGAGTAAAGTGTCATTACAAATCAACCCTGGGCTATCCACCTCCTGGGCATGTGAAAAATTCAGCACTGCTGCAGTTCAGGATATTTTAGCATCTCAACAGGGAGTATGGCTAAGTAAGAGCTAAAATAGCACAATGATCCAGAAACCACATAGAAGAAAGGAAATACAAATAGCACAAACAAGCACAGGGCATCTTGGACAATCCCAGAGAGAATTCAAGTTTATTCTTAACACTAGTTTCTAGAGGTTCATATTTTAAGGAGTGTTACTTCTGAAGATTTTGGCCACCCTCGCTCCCCCAAATTCAAATCATTTCCACAGGCACAGGGATTATTTTCTCATTGTATCATGATCTCAATCCCTACCTGTCACAAGCATTTATATCACACATTTTTTTTTTCAGTGACAGAGGGCTATTTCTATTAAATGATCAAAAAGAGGAACTGGTTGGCTTTATCCAATACAAATGTGTGCTTTGATCATTTTGGCTCCTAGGAACTTTTGATATAAGAGCTCAGGATATTGAGGATGATAACATTTAATAGATGCAAGACCTGCTATATCTAAGGTAATTTTAGGCACAGATGTGGAAACCTCAGAATATAAGACTGAAGGAGACAATAAAGCAAGACGGGATTGGCGGAAGCCACGCGTGTTAACCCCAGCTGGGCGGAACTGCCTGGTTTCTGATGGGGCACGTTGTGATCTCCAGCATCACAATCGCTCATTCTTAAAGCACCTTCCAGAATGTAAGATCGATAGGGAGCAAGATGTTGGTCTTTTTGCTCACGAATGTATCCTAGACGCCTAGACCGACACTCAATGAACACTCCATAAACATTCCTTCCTTTTTAACAAATGAAGCCCATGAGGATTGGCTGAGAGGTATCTAGTGGGTTAATTGGGTGTAGTTACTGGAGATCTGTTTGTGCAGCAGGAACTCTGTTCACGCCATAATAGAACAGAGCCAAGATAGCTGCCAGCACTGGGGCATGTCTTAGGGTCCTTGCCCAGTGGAGAGTGTGTGAGGAGGGGCTCTTATGTGTTAAATAGAACAACCAGCCAGAGCTAAAAAGAAGAATCCCAGGCAGAAACCCTACTCTGTGATGAAAAGGAAGAAACTGAGGAAAAGGGACAATTAGGAGGTTGGTACAACCCTACCATCACCTAGACACTCAGACCCCAAGCCTGGTGACCAGAAAGGAGCATGGGAGCAAAGTGGAGCGGACATCCCATGATCTAAGGGGCAATATATCACATAATTCCAAGATTGACTCTACCCAGAGGATGGGAATAATGTGAGCATCACAATTCACCTGCTTTTTCTTTGGATTAACTAGGAACTGGGGGTCATATCTGAGTCAACTTGAAAGGCTGGACATGCAAAAGCATGAGAAGAAAGCAGAGCCAGACATAATCCATCTTAACTCCTAAAGCAAGGTATTCCACAGTCACTCTCTCTGAGATATTGTGAAGAATACTTCAATGAGAAAACACCTAATATCCCGTTTCTAAACATTTTAATCTATCGAGAAGAACTGATCTGAAAAATTATGCTTGGTCAGCCGTACATCATAAGGTTCACAATATAAAAGAGAAAAGGAAAAATATCTCAAAATCCAAGTGGACCCCAAGCTAATGAGATCTAGCCATTGGTTCCTGGGGCACAAAAAAAAAAATAAAAATAAAAATAAAAAAATAAAAAAAAGAAAGAAGTTCAAGGCCCATGCTTGTCTTATTCAACGTCTTAGTACTGCCGGTAGGGATGCATTGACAGTGAATTAAGGAGTCTGGCTTTGCACACGCAAGACACTGTCTTAATGCTATCAGAAGTCCTGTTGGCCAGGTGGGCTATGGGTGACAGAGGCTGCGTTCCCCTCCAGGAGGTCTGTTGCCCACCTGGAAATATCTGACACCGTGCCAGCCTGCTGTTGCTGCCGTCAGTATATACCCTCATTCCACTGCTTTTCACAACCGAACCTTGTGAGAGAACGACATCTGCTTGGGCCCCAAATTAAGAAGAAAAGTCGTAACAGCCTGAGATGCTCAAAACTGATGAAAAGAACATTAAAAGGAGGATATATGATAACAAACGTCCAGAAAAAAAATTTTGAGAAAAATATCCAAACAATAACAGAAGTGAATAGAGCGATTATAAGTGATGTAAAACTTTTTCTCTCTTACGTTCTCTTTGTATTTTCCACAAAGAACAAATATTATTTTGATATTGAGGAAATAGTGTCAAATTAAAAAAAAAAAAAATATATATATATATATAAAATCCCATTTTTATTTTCATAAAGAGAGCGTGTGTGTACACGTACACATATTCATGTTTGTGTGTGTATAGAAAACGTCTGGAACTCCAGGCATCAAAACTAAATAGTGGCTAAGTCTTGGGAAGGTAATTGAGGCTGAGGAGAAGAAAAAGGAAATTTGCCTTTTTAAAAAAATTATTTTGTAATGTTTGAATTGGTATTTTATAACAGGTATTATTTTAAAATTAATAAAAAAGGTGACTACAATAAAAAACACATTCTAAAATGTCTCCTTGATAGTCAGGTCAGTGGAAAATAAATCCAAGGATAAAATTAAATGTTACTGCTATGCTAATGTGTAGTTATTGATATGACAATAGCATGTTATACTGCTATTCTATGAAAATACTGCTTTACCTTTGCATAGGTTAAGTTCCTTCTTCTTTTTTTTTTTTTTTTAGGTTAGACTAAAGAAAACAAATCTGAGGAACTAGTGATAAAATAATGTTCTCTGACCACACTGAAGGGCCTGTCACTCACCCGAGAGTCCCTCCTGAAAACAGGATGAGAAAAAAGCTTTCAACTTGCTCCTTGAGGAAATGAGTTAAGTTGCAAGAAAGACTTCACACAGCAAGGGTAAGTGGCACGGTGTGGGTTAGCAAGAAGCAGACACAGAATTATTTTCCCTGGAGGACTTTAAAAATAGGCTGGCGTGTCTGGGTGTGTGGAAATACGTTTCTGCTCAAGGCCAAGCAGATGGACTTGGTGACCCCTCAAGGTCCCCGCTGGCCTTGTGACTTGAGCTTACAACCCGGGCTGAGGCCTGAGAGCTCCACCCCGCCCGAATAGCCTCACCTGAGGTCAGCGGCTGCTTCCATCTCCTTGGGCTACAGCTGCTCCCCGTGACCTCCTACAACTAGAATCCGTGAGCTCTGCTCCCATCGGATTGTTATTCAGGAGCAAATTCAAAACACGAGGTCTACACACCAAACCCAAACTGAAAAACATACTATGAAATAACCGGCCTGTGATCTTCAAAACTGCCAATGTCAGGTAAACAAAGTAAGGCTGAGCACATTCTGAATTAAAGGGTACTAAAGAGACGTGGAAACTAAGCGCAGTACATGACCCTGGACCAGATTGTGCAGTGAAGAAAAATGCTATAAAAGACATTATTCTGCCAGTATGTATGAAGTTGGAATATGTTGTATCAGTGTTCGATTTCCTGAATCTAACAACTGTGCTGTGGTTATGTGAGAGAAAATCCTGTTCTTAGGATCTAGGCACTGAAGTATCTATTAAGGAGTGAGAAGATGATGGATAGCTCGCTAGCTAGATGATAGGTACACACACAAATAATACAGCAAATATGACAAATTGTTCAAAACTGGTGAGTCTGAAGAAGGGTCTACAGAGGTATTTCATAATAATCCTACAACTTTTCAATAAATTAGAAATTACTTCGACAAAAAGTGTTTTTAGAAGTGGGCTTCAGTGCTGGGGCCATGATTGAGGTGTTTCACTTCCAGGAACCCTGCCTGCCCATCTGTTCCTGGGCACGAGGGACCCCGTTCATCTTGGCCGACCTTGAGCACCTACTTCCCTCCTGGTCCTTGTCTCTGAGAGTGTCCCAGTTCTGCCCCTGAGCTCATCTCCCCTGTCCACCCCTTCACATCTTTAACCCCATCCCTTCAGGACTCCAGTCAGTTTCTCTGTCCCAGGCCCCTTCGGGGAATCCCCTCCTGCTACTGCTCACATCCTGACATGACAGCTGTCTACCTTGCCCTGAGCGAACTTCCAGCTCTCCTGGCTTGTCCACTATAGTAAAAAATTACATATATGAGGTCAGACAATTAATTTCTCAAACTCATCCTAGAAAAAGTGCTCCATACCTCATTGCTGAATATCACTATGGTCACCTTCGAAGTACTCCCCTTGGGAAGCCGTGCACCAACACCAGTGTCTAGTCCACCCTTCAAAGCAATTTTGGAACCCTTTTTCTGGAATGGCCATCAGAGCTGTCATCATTCCCAAAGTCTGACAATTAAGTTCATGAACTTGCCACCATATGCTTATGTTGGCATCATTGTACAAACAACTCAGTAAGGTGTCATAACCTTCCCAAGGTTATGGTACCTTACCGAGTTGTTTGTGTGTATGTACACACACACACACACACACACACACACACACAGGAGGGCTGTCTAGAAAGTATCCAGCCATGTAACATGAAAAATAGAGGCATGTATCTGCCCCATATACGCATAGGAGCTCAGCAAGCCACAGGAGAGTAGTGGCTTGCTCACAATTTATTTCCATGTATGCATGGGAGAGTGGAAATCTTAACCAAGAAAAAAAGGTAACTTTGGAAGGGAGGATAGCAACTAACAGTCATGAGAGCCACCCTCACACTAAGTGATTTACATACACTATCTCATTTAATCTTTACACACACCTGCAAGGCAGATTTTATCATCTCCATTTTATAGATGAGAACATCAGGCTCAAAGATGTTAAGCAACCTATCCAAATCCATAGTTACTAAGTGATTAAGCCATTAATCAAACCCACGTCTTCGTGTTTCCAAGGATTATTATCTAAAAATATGCTAAATGATTTCATTACTTGGTATTCCGATACTGTGGGCATACACAGTAGAGTAATACCATCTACATTGACTTATAATTAGTAATAGCAAATAAACTCTGAACTGATTTGTATAAACTATTTTGTTAAACTTCAGTTACTATAATCAATTTATATTGATCTTTCATTTATACCTTCTATAAAGTTGTTAATTAAGCTAAGCTATTTAGGAAAAAAATTATCATTATTGTTGATTACTACCAGTAGGAGTATATACTGGTCCATTCCTTTTGAAAAGCAACTTTAAAATGTTTATGCCCTTTAACCTAGCAATTCCTGGATATTTATCCACTACTGTAACTATGAGGGATGGATGACTTTATATATCAAGATGTTCTTTGCAGTGTTATTAACAATAATTAAAATAACAGTCCAAATGTCCAATGATAAGGGGACAGATAAGTAAATCATTATGTATATTCCCATATACATAATAACAATGCAGTCATTGAAAATTATGTTTATAAAGTGTTGATGACATGAAAAAAACTGTATCCTGGTATTGAGTGAGAGAAGCAACATACAAAATTAAATATAAAGAAAGATTGCAGCTTGGGAGAAAACTTCCACATTTTAAAAGCTGTGTCTACCTGCTGCATGGAGACCAGATTACAGGGTGATGGGTCCACCACTTAATGAAATTACTGCATTAGTCCAGGGGAACGATGATGGAGGTGGATTGGATTCAGGTGCTAGTGTGGGAAGTGGTAAGAATCTGTAGAGCTGAAAGAATTTCCTAAAGGATTTGTTATGTGGTATGAAAGAGCGGCACTAAGAACGCCCTCTAGCTTTTTGGATGGAGCAATGGAGTTGCCATTTTCTGAGATGGAAACACTAAGGAGGAGTAGGTGAGAAGTGCTAACCAAGGCTTAGATGGGGTATGTTACCTTCGAGATAGACATTCATGTGACAATGTTCTGGGATGCTGGATATAGGACTCAAGCTCAAGGCAGAGACCAGGACTATGGAAATTTGGGGGATGTCTACTTAGAGATGGCACTGAAAGCCATGAGATTTGATGAGACCCTTAGGAAGAGTGTAGCTAAGGAATAGAAGAGAGCCATGCACTAACCCTTTATTAAAGATTAGGAAGATGAGGAGAACTCAGCAAAGGAGACAGAAAAGTAGCAACCCGTCAGGTGAGAGAAATAATGAGAGACTGCCAAACCTGGAAAGTCAAGCCAAGGTATGAGGTCTTATAAAGGAAATATTTAATAATCTCAAAAGCTGCTGATAGGTTAAGCAATGATTGTTAATGAGTGGTAGGATTTGAGTTTTATGTGCTTTGGGGTTGTTGAGTTTTTTTGTTTTGTTTTGTTAATTCTGCCTTCCTGGTAGAAATTATAACAGTGGTTGCCTAGGGTGGGGAAAGGAGGTCGTGTGGAGAGGAAAGGGGTATCAGGGAGCTTCCTGGGTGATGAAAATGTTTTACATCTTGACAAGGGTATGGGTCACACAGGTGTGAACGCTTTTCAAACGTCATCAAACTCTACACTTAAGATCTGTGCATTTAACTATATGCATAATACACTTCAATAAAAAAATAAAAATAAGTTCTACTTTTCACATTTCTGCATTTTCCAATATTGCCATAATGAACATTCATTACTTTTATAATAAAAAATAAACATTTAGAAATGAAAGTTGGATTACTGCATATGTCAAACTTCTTTGAATTGCAAAGGTAAGAATTAGCAGGATATTATTTTTCCCTCAACCAAAAACCAATGTAAATAATAATTGAATAGTGTACATAATGAAAACTTTGCCATGGATTTTCTAAGGGAAACTCATTTCTACAATTTAGAACTAATTCTTATAGACAAACCAGGAAACTACTACTTCTTTCAAGTCAAGAATGGACAGTTCAGGAGGTGAGAGATGTTTGCCTTTTACAAATGCAAAGCAATGGAATTTAATATCAAAATGTAGTTTTGTGTCCTTGAGTAAGTCAGCTAAATTCTGTGCCTGGTTTTCTCCAAAAAGGCAATACAGAAACTCCTCACTTAACGACGTGTTTAATGATGGCTCAGAGTCACTACCAGTTCTCCAGAATGGGGAATTCCCCGTTCTCAGTCCATGTCTCATGCCCACAGTCAGTTAGTATTCACGCCACAAAATATATGCAATCATACGAGACTATGTATTTCATTAATAAGTGTGGTGTCACGTGATATCTATTAAAAAATACATACCCTATGGCACATCACAAGACATGGTCTTTAACCAATAAGCTCTTCGATTATTAACCAATTCAGTTAACAATCTAGTTGTAGAACTAAAACTAAGTCATTAAGTGAGGACTGCCTGTAACGTTATCTGCCATATGTCTTGAGACAATTCCATGAGCTAATGACCAGGAAAGCTATTGGAAATAATAAACAGATCCACAAATTCAAAGCCTGGGAAATATGAGTATGATCCGAGGCCAAGGGCATTTCCATTTATCTCAATAACCTTACAGGGAATGTGCCCTTTTGGGGAAGACCTCAGTAACTCCTTCTTTCATGGAAAAATACCCCAGAGCCAATGCTCAAATAACTGAATCTGAAATGCCATCTTTCTATAGTCAGTGCATTTTTTGTAGTACAATGAGTAGCTCCTATCTTGAGAAGTTGTGAAATGAGCCCCTACTCTCTTCTTCTATACCTCCTCCTCTCAGTTCTCATAGAATGAAAGCCTCTTATCTTCTTGTAAATCAGTTGAGAAGGAAATTTTAATTTATCTAAAAGTCAAATGAAAATCCCTATGACCCCAAATAAAATCTCTTCCTCTCCCCCCCTTACCAACTAGTAAAACCTACTCCTTTTCCTGTGTACAAAGCACCTTGGCACTTTGTACCTGTGTACAAAACCCGGCAGCTGAGTTTGAAGGATAGAGAACAATTATCCTTTATTTAAAATAGAAAACTGGATCAAGAAATTACAGAGAAGACCAAAATAGTACCAAGCTAAATGGCATGGGTCTTATCTTATGGGCAAATGGGTGTCATTGAAGGTTTTTTGATAAGAAGGATAGTATAGTTTTTAAAAAATAATTATCCACACAGCAGCGATGTTTTAGCAGATGAATCTGGATCTGGTAAGCAGAATGGATTGAAAGATGAGGCAAGTAATACGGGGTCCACAGAACCCTAAAATGTCATAGAGTGTGCCTGAGTGTGATAGTGTGATGTTACAGAATTACATGCTTAAGATTTCATAATAAAAGATTTGTATAGAATACCAGCTCATAAAAAGGGGCGTTATTTGTGCTGGACCTAACAGAAAAGACTCCAGATGGAAGTCTATTGATGTCATTCAGGCAAGTGGAAGTGAAGTTGTGATAGCAGTGAGAGTAGAACAGAAATAGGAAAATCAGAAATACGGTACATTCATGAAGAAAATGAAAATATAGTTCAGGACATGGTGAGTTTAAGGTTACAGAGGGATCCAAACAGAAATGTCAAGTCATATACATCAGAAAGCACAGGTCTGCAAAGCAGAAGAGAGGCTCCAAACCTAACTACTTTGGGACAATTACGGCATTCCATGGTGTCATGGGAGGTTCGTATAGTTGCCTTTGCCAAAAGAATGCAGTGAGTGTTTTATTTAATGACATATTTATATTATCAGAAATATTTTTAGCATGTAAACAATATTAAATGTAATAAGACATCTACTGTGTGTTCTTTTCTTCCACAGTCTTCAAAACCCAGTGTGGATTTTACACTTAACGAACATCTCATTCAAGATAGCTATGTCTCTAGAGCTAAATAGCCACTTGAACGTGGGTAGTGACTACCATACCAGATGGTACGATTCTAGATGATACCTTCCTGCTCCTTGCTGCTTAGCATTAATAGCAGAAGGCTGTAGGGGAAGGAAAAACTGATGACCAGGAAAGAAAGTGGGAGACGGTATAGAAAAGCATGTTTGTTTATGTGCATACGTGTGCCTGTACTTACGTGTGTACTTATAATGACATTTATTGAGCTTTTACTATATACTAGGCAGTGAATTTAGGTTTTTAGATATATTAGTATATTATTCCATTTTATAACCCAAAAAGCTAGCCTTAATATGATTAAGTAACTTTTTAAATGAAATTATGCAATGCTTACGTAGCTTTGAAAAAGTTATCTAACTGCTTTAAACCAGGCCAGTCTCACTCCAGAACTGTTATACTTAATATGTCAAGATTTGTGAGACTTATTTTACTGGCTTTCTTTTCTGGCAAAAACAATAATAAATTCCAGAGTTATTATTATCTAAGAACCCATTGTGAACAATTTTTCATATTATAAAATATTCAAAATTATGATTGGAATGATTGTGCGCTAGATGTCAAAGGGAAATACAACCATTAATTTAATCATTTCTCCTTCTCTGGACCTTAGTTTCCTCCTCCTAAGTGGGGTTTTGTATTGAGCAATAAAATAACTGTCTGACGAGTTAGGCTGGGTATGCAAGAAGATACAATGAGATATATGTTGAAAACTAGATTGATTATCATTCAGGTCCCTCGGCACGGCTTTCAGTGGAGAATAGCCATAGAGCAGTAGTTTTCACAGTCAGGGCCTTAGCCCAGATATCTGTGAGACTTGGCAAAGCCTCTGTGTCTGCCCATCAGAGGCACAATTGACAAACACAGAGCCCTAGGAGCAGCCCTAGACACAGATGTGCCAACTAAGTGTCAAAAACAATGCCAAGTCAGAACATTCTCTTGTATCTGTCACGTCCACAAGTGGGCAATGAACGGACATGCTCTGCTAACATGTGGCAAGTTTCCAGCCCCAAGGCTGCTCTTCTAATTGAGAACCAATTAGGCTAAAAGTACTTAACGATTAAATCCCTCCTATCAGTATGTCCACAGTCCTATAAAAATCCCAACAGATAATTGCGGAGGAGTAAAAGAGATCAAGCTTAACAGTGTTTATAAAGCGTATCTCCCACTACCCAAGGCTATGTGATGCTTATAGGATTATTGAGTACTCACTGAGCACCCCTACGCCTCTGCCTCTCATTAGTCCCACCCACAGAGACAACGGGGAAGACAAATATGGAGCTCTCAGTGAAACGCTGCACCGTCATCAAGTTTAGGCACATGATCAGATACGATATCCTAACAGATAAAATCTAGTTATTCTAAACTACATGAACTGCTTGGTGTGGGAATGAGTTTGCCTGAGATCTCATGGAGCAGATCTGTCTCACATAAACCCTTCATTTCTGTTTGTATCCTGGGTGCAAGCCCAGAATAGTAAGCTTTCCTTCCCTCCTTCCTTCCTTCCTTCCTTCCTGCCTGCCTGCCTTCCTCCCTCCCTCTCTTCCTTCCTTCCTTCCTTTCTTCCCTCCCTCCTTCCTTCCTTCCTTCCTTCCTTCCTTCCTGCCTGCCTTCCTTCCTTCCTTCCTTCCTTCCTGCCTTCCTTCTTTCCTGCCTTCCTTCCTTCCTTCCTTCCTTCCTACCTTTCTTTCTAGCAGCAAGTTTAGTGGGAGATTCTCAGAAATATGTAACACATGGTGGGCACCCTCCTGGGATTTTCTGGGAAAGAAGTAAGTAACCTTAGTAAAATTGCCAACCTCCATGCGTGCCTTAGTCTTTTTAGGACTTCAACTGTTCCCTCCATCGATCTTGAAAAAGTTACAAGTTAGAAACTGCTCACCCTGCCGAGATGCTGAGCAAGGGTCCAGATATTGCTAGTAAAGGGTGACCACTTCCACCATTCTGCCACCAGTGCTGCATACACAGATATCTACATCTGCCCTTATAGAAACTTAGGGCACATTTTTTGTTTCCATTCTGCATGCGTGCTCACACACACATTCACATACTCACAATTAGTGTTTCTAAAAGTGGGATCTACAGACCACCAATATCAGAGTCATGGGAGTAGGGAAAACTAATTTCGAATGTTTAGAGAGTGGAAAATGGGATTACTCAGACAATAAAGTCTGGCAACCACTGCCTGGAGCCCCAAATCTCTCAAGGGTAGAGGAAGTGTTACAGCAGGACAGGAAGTTTTGGGAACCAAAGGAAGGTCTTCTGAGATCTATCAGGTCACCTCTCCCAGGACACAGGCCCTGGTCACTTCTGCCTGAAGGACAAGACCAGCCCCACTTGGCCTGAGAAGTCTCCAACACCCTGTTTATCTTGTTAGAAATTCAGAACTATTTCACTTTGAAATTGAAGCTCCTAGTGAGCATAGTGCATAATTTCTCATTCTCACTATCTGGGAAAGAAAGGTCTTTGAGCAAGAATGAAAACTGAGATAATAATAGAACTGAGTTCCTGGGCTGTTGGAAGGGGTTGCTATGAAAACTAATCACAAAAGAATTTCTCAATATAATATGGAGTGAAACTTACTAAAATAGGAACAACAAATTTGAATTGCTCATTTTCAATTCATACATCAATTCATTTACTTACCCACTTATTCATTTTTATTTATTTGTTTTAATTTAATAAATACGTATTAAGTACCTACCATGTATGGCACTGAGAAAATGGTTAAGGAGATAGACAAAGTGTCACCCTTGCTTGATATAGACTTGGTTCATTTATTCACTCACACATTGATCCCTTTATCATTTATTTAATAAATTGATTAAACACACTATTTGGAATCAACTGGGATGGATACTGTGATGAATATTTAGACAAATTGTGCACAGGTTATGTTCTTAAGCAGCTTTCACTGGCTAGGGTGTCAGAGATCAAAAATGATTCCTTTTAGTGCTGGGAGAAAAGAGTACTTAATACCTACTAAAGCAAATACTAAGTACAAGAATGAGATTACTTATGACTAAAGCTAACCAAAGAGGAGAGCTTAAGCAAAGCTGTGAATTGCAGCAAATTTCGTCATGCAGGTATGAGAAAAACATTCATCTGCTGAAATAACAGGGTAAGAAGCAAATATGCCTGCCTAATATTTGAGAAAATGTGTAACAATATGAATATTTTATAGGGTGGGTTTGAAGAGGGAAAACATCTGCACACATTAAAGAAGACCTACTCAAAGATTTAGTCTATGAATCTTTATATGGGCAACTTATTTTCCCATTTATTCACTCAACAATTCATTGAAAATATTCATTGAGTACCTGCTATGTATCAGGTGCTGTATGTAGTAGGTAACTATATATATATAAAATCTGATCTATACCCTTGAATACCTCAGGGACCAAGAGAGAAATGGTGAGTACATGACACATATGCCACTTCTACTCTCACCTATCACTGAAATTAGTAACACAGTACCCTTTCTGCTGAGCCTATATGTAGTCTCTGAACGTTTTAAACATAGTTTTTCATGCAGGTTTTTCAAAGAAGTCAAATTCAGTGTAAGAGATACATGGAAAAAGGTTAAGATTTCCCAACCAAGGCCACTTTGGATCACAGCTGTAAGAGCACAGATGCATTGAACTTAGCCCAGATCTGCAAAATCTTTTACCAATCCATTGACTTGCAAGAAATAATACATGGTAGTTATCTTAAGCCACTAAGTTTTAGTGGTTTGTGATACACAGTAGCAAACTGACAAAGAATTTGATATTTTACTTCGGTTCCGTCATAACTAAAGCATGCTATATGTGACATTGGCTTTAGCTCAGAGCAGTTCACAGAAGCTGGAATAATGGTGAGGAAATTGCTAAAGGAGACTAGAAAAATGGTGATGCATTCCATATAACGGTGAAACAACTGGTAAAATTTTCACCTGTTGTAACTAAACAGATAAAAAACACAGCAATAAACTGTTGGATTTAAACAATGTGATTTCCAGGCAAAATGTTCAAAGTGTTGAGATGTTCTAAAGAAAAAAAAACCTCGCACGTTTATTAGCAGAACACAGGAAATATAGAGGGTTTATAATTTTATGGCATGGACCATAAAACTGTTTTTTATCTCTAGCCTTTATGAAAACAGAAAACCTCTCAAAACAACATCCAGCTTGAGGACAAAAGATCAAATCACGGGTGTGGCTGTAAGGTCCTTTGTAAAGGTCTGTGGAAGAATGAAGGCCGGGCCTCGTAGAACTCCAGTACATGGAAAAGCTTACAAGGGTATTAAAGGTGTGGCTTATAGCTCATAGAATAGAATCACATCATATTCAAAGGAAACCCACAACGTTTTTAATTCAGCGGGACTGGCAATGGTGTGTCAGTATGGACTAAAAGAAACTGATACAGTAGAAAAATGTCCCAAAATTGTAGAAAGAGCTTTGTGCCCCCAATTCTCTCTAGGCAAGATGCAGGAATATTTTCTGGTACCCTCTTCAGAAGTGGCCAGTGAGGGGGTTGACGTTCCAGAAGTCTGAGCCCAGAGCCATAGAGACTAATGGACTGGGAGCCATTCCCAGGGAGTCGAACTAAAGTCTATTCAAAGGGCACGCCCCATCTCCAGAGTGGGGGAAACTCACAGCATTTGCCCAGAAGAAGTTTAGAATTGCCTGTGGGCCAATGACTGCGAAGGACTTTCTATATTTAGATAAGTTATTCTGCTTTTGTTTCATCATTATAGGGCAGCATGTATAGGACAGATGACTTTTCTTTTTCTAGTACATAACCTTTTGGATCAGGAGGAGACTTATGTGAACCTAACATTCACATAAGATCTCAATACCCTAGACTTCAAGCATGATGCCAGGGCTAGAGGTTTGGGAGGGTCCTGGGGCAGGAGTAAATATTGTACATAGGACAGCATGTTAGTAATTGTGTCCAGAAAGCAGACTGTGGCAGACTGTTTGAATTAATAACCCTAGGTTTTTGTCCTTCTTATATCTTTATCATTTTTTTGTGGGGGTCGGGGGTGGGGAGTCATGTTTTCTTACTCAAGGTCTGCGGTTGACCACATGACTTGTTAAGGGCAAAATCTGGCACCAGCAGAGGCTTTAAAAAGTTCTTGTGCATCTCTGCCTTCTCTTTTTCAATCCCTGACACTGCCATTCCAACATACCTGGCATAGCTTCCTGGAGGGAATGAGAGACATGTAGAAAAGAGCCAAACGGGTCTAGCTGCATCTATGGTAGATCAAAGCATCCCAGCCGATGTTCCAGCTGACAGCACATGCCTGGGAGAGCCTAGGGGAAATGAGCTGAGCCTGGCCCAGATCAGCAGGGACCACTCAGCCAACTTGGAGCATCATGAAACACAATGACCACTAAGTTTAAGTTGGTACATCACACAGCAGAAGCAAATTGATACAGACAGTATATGAGATGGAATCTATTTGTCATCTCAGTATTAAAATTTCCCTCTGAAGAAGTTCAATTAAGGCAAATTTGAATAATATTCCCTAGTAAACAGATTCATTTTTTAATGATATTCATAAAATCTCAGCTAGATGGACACCTCTACAAAGAGATAAAAAGAGGAGCAGAGAGACTACTACCAATATAAGAATTCCACAAGTTGGTGTCTGAATCACTGAAAACAGTCACCGTCAGAGGTGTGATTATTGTATCACAGCCCTGCTCAGCCTCTTGACTGCAGGATTATGCCCATGGAGACCATCCATTCCTCAGAAATAGTTCTAGTTTAATTATAATTAGATAATGCTTCAATGAAAATTATACTTAGGATGAATGGGGGATTCTTAGTGGGATTAGAGAAGGAAGGATTTCTCTATGAGACATAATCAAAGGAGAAACTGGCTAATCTCGTGGTCTGACTGTGAATGGGGAAGTGTGAAAAATGAGGCATCCAAAATGCCTACAACCAGACAGAGAAAACCAAGAACTATATGACTTCACTCCTACGTGGAATATAGAACTGAAAGTGACAAAAAAACAAACAAACAAACCCATGGACACAATCAATAGTTTAATGGTTATTTGGGGGCAAGTAAGGAGGGGGTAGGAGAGGAGGGAGGGGGAGCTAAATATACAGTGATGGAACGAGAACTCACACTGGGTGGTGAACACATAATGCAAAAGATCATTGTGCTTAGTGAAATAAGCCAGACAGAAAAAACAAAGAACTGTATGACTTCACTCATATGTGGAATATAAAACTGAAAGCAAAGAAAAAAGAAATGAAGACACAAATAACCCATGGACACAATCAATAGTTTAATGTTTATTTGGGGACAAGTGGGTTAGGGAGGGGAGAAAGGGGAGGGGGTGGGAGAGGAGGGGGGGAAGCTAAATATAAGGTGATGGAAAGAGAAGTCACATTAGGTGGTGAACTTATTATACATCAAGCTGACAATGCACTGTAGTATTGTATGCCTGAAACCTATGTAATCCTTGCTAACAGATGTCACCCCAGTAAGTCTAACAATAAAAAAAAATGCTCACAACCTAGTCACTAATCTGCTCAGAAACCCTGAATGGTTCCTTTGGAACTTACGGGATGTCCCTACTAAAGTCTGATCTCCACGAAGGACTAGGAAATCATCATCATTACCCTCACAAATGCTAGCATCTAGTGAGCAAAAGCTTTTGCTTGTTATATGTCAGGGACTGTACTAAGAACTTTACCATCATTCATTGTCTTGTTTACTCCTTACAACAACCCTAGAAAATAAGAATTGCTATTATGCCCATTTTACAGATGAGGAACTGAAGTCTAGGGAGCCCAAGGTCAGCCAGCTAGGACACCGTGGAGTCAGGTTTCAAATACAGGTCTGTCTCTGACATCAAAGCACTTACTCTTATTTTGCCTCTCTTATCGGGACATTTATTAGCTTCCCAATGCCAATTCAGCTTTGGCACATGGTAGATACAATACATATCAAAAGAATGAATGAATGAGAAAAAAAATAAATGAATAAAAGGATGAATGAATGAATGAACACATGTGTAGGAGAATGATAATCTGAATGAAAGAGAAAAGAAAACAGAAAGAATGACCTTAAGGAAGGGGCAAGAAGACGGAGTTGGTTATGCTAGTGAGAACATGCTAGTTCATTCATGTGTTCAGAAAGAAATTAACGGAATAGAATTTGAGGAAGAAATTCAATGAACATCGGGTTTTGGCATCATGGATATAAAGGCAACTTGGTTATTTACACAGATAAGAATGACCTTTGCACATCCGGAGACAGAAGGCAAATAACAGAGGGAAAGAAAGTCACCAAAAAGCCAGTGGACAAGGGCGTTTGCTGCTGAGAAAGAATATTTCACCAACTCGTGGTCAAATATGGCCATGCTGGGAAGCATTATTCCCCGGATGCATCTGCTTCTATGTGCACTGATCCTAATTAGCAAAAACAGCTGAGAAGTCATTGATTATGTCCCTATATGTGCTATTTTACTGTGCTAGACCCTTCCCTCACAGCAACTTTCTGAGGTCAATATTCTTCCCATCGGATAGATGAGGTTCAGCCAAAGGAAGATCATTTAGTCAGAAAATGGTAGAGGAGTTCAAACTTAGAAGGTCTGTCTAACATAAAACCCTGTCTTTTCTCTTATATCATGCACACAGAATTGCCAGAGCACTGCCTGAAAGATAAAATATTCCCCTTTTACCTTCAGTGGACAATGTTGAAGAAGAAATGCTTTCTCCCCCCCAACCCCCTGCTAACACATGCCCAAGGAAAGAGAAGGATACGGTCATTTCCGGTCACTTGAATGTTTATGTGGGTAATTCTTGGTCCTTCCACTTAATTCTTTAAAGAGAAAGAGATGCACCCAACTTAGATTACACCACCACAACATTGCGAAGCCTACGGAACAGAGAAGACAACAGCAAGTGGTTTTTATTTTTCCAGTCCGGTGTCTTTATGCTTTTCCATCCTTAATGACTATCCAAAACACTTATTTTGTCCACGTCTGACTATAAGGTTTGGCGAGGAATTTGGTCATCCCAATTTTAATCTTTTGGGCAGCTCAAAAGGGCACCCTCCATGAAAGGGAGTGGGAAGTTGGAGTGCTTCCTGTCTCCATGGTGACATGCGCTGGTGTTAACGGGAGGGCTCCTCCATTCCTGCTAAGGACGAGGAGAGAGCTGAGAATCTTATGGCTGGCACCCCCAGAGACACAGTTTGTTTGTTACCCAGTAAGTTGATGGTCTAATTGTTCCCTGGAGTGTCTGTGTAGATTTTACTGGACATAAGTGTCCTCATTCCCCTGTTTACTTTGAAATATTTTATCAGCAGACAACTTCCACCAATGTTTCAAGGCACGTCTGACTTTTGACCTTCTATAACTGTCATTTAAGGACCTACGTTATGTTCTGTACAACATGGTAGTGTTTGAAGGCAAGACAGGAGTTTGGGTGGTGGCAAGATAAAACTGAGGAGAGAGTCTCAGACTGAGGGACTTACTGCACGAAGTAGGGTAAGGGACGCAACAGAAGGCGGATCCAGCTGTATTCCTAACAGGTTAGCAGAGGTGGAAATCGTGCCGTCCATGCAGGCAGGCAGCACCAGAGGGAGAAACAAAGTCAGGCAGGGAGAATGTGGTGATGAGCATTCCAAACAAAGGGAATTTGAATAGGTGGTCAGCATCAGAGACATAGCGTGGCCACAGCAGGGCCTGGGCTTTGGGAGCAGGACACTAGTCATCAGGATATGAGAAGGAGGTCTGTTGGTGACAAACCCAGGCCCCATTCTTAGAAATACTAAGGTTTTGGAAAAGAAATAAAGACACAAGGGAATAAGACAGAAACTCTAGCAGTGATCTGACCTCAGGAATGGGGAGAGTTGGGCTCGTTAAAAAGATCACACCAGGGTAGAATGCAGAATGAGGTCCTGAGCCCCAAAGCCAGATTTCCCCCAGATGTTTCTCCCAGACATCCCAGGATGTCTCCCAGACTCTGTGCTAGTATTCGGCTTGCCTTAGAGAGCCAGCTCTAAGGTATAGAAATTAAGCCAGTCCCTGTAGTGACATGCAGGTTATACAACTTTGCCTTCTACCACAGGTTCAAGTGAAGAGTGAAGAGCCTCAAGTATACAGAAAACAATTATAATCTCATATAACTGTGTTCTCTGTGCTAGACACTAGTGTATGTGCTTGACAGGTGTTATCTCATTTAACCATATCCTAAGAAGTATATACTATTATTCCAATTTAACAACAAGGAATCCAAAGCACAAGCAGATGAAAATTGCCTGACATCATGCATTTCATAAATGGTGATGCTGGAATACATATACAAATAGCTTGACAAGATACACACACACACACACACACACACACACACACACACCCCAATCTTGGTCATACCTTTTTGTACAACTATTTGCTAACTATTTTGTACAGTTATTATAGGTATCATCCATGCCCTTAAGGAGCTTAGAATACAGTGGGAAGATAGATGCATTAAAGACAGTAACATTTACTCCTGGGCTCTGATGGGAGACTAGAGGATGCGATGAGAGAACGCAGCGCTGGGACCCAGGACCCCCTTAAAGTGAGACTTCCTGGGGCAAGTGATAGAAAATCAGTGGTCATGAAAGGAAAGATGGAGAGGAAAGGAAAACAAAAACAAAAAACAACTTGCTCATAGTCCCTGAGTCAATAAAAAGCATGAATTCTTTCAAGTGACAGAAATAAGCTTGTGCAACCTGAGTAGTGTCTAAGGAGGTGGTAGGAGGGAATAAGAGATGCCACAGAGAAGCAGGCAGAGCTCCACTATGCAGGACCAGGGAGGCATATTCAGGAGTCTGGGCTTCACCCTGATGACGAAGCGAGGAAAGGATGTAAGAGAAGAATCACGTGACCAGATGTATTAATTTGGGAAATTATTCTGGATTCTATGTGGAAAGGATGGATGGATGGATGGATGAGTGAACAGAAAACCAACTTCTGCTCTCCCTACTCCATGAGACAGACCCAAATGGGTTTAATTGCTCCTGCAGCCCATCTGTTTGCCTGTCTTTTTTAAAGCCTAGAGCTCAGGCAACAGCCCTAGAGGCCAAGTCTGCAGCAGGAATGCTATCACGCGGAAACAGCAACTGGTTTTCACTTAACAGTGGTTTCTCTTCGTGCTCTGCATGGTTGCTCATGCTGCCATCCCAGCCAAGCAGCCTCCGTTGGCCTGTAAGACTCCATGCCCAGCTTTTATAGCTCTGACAAGTCATCTATAACCCTCTCCCACCACCAGAGTAACGTAAACATGTGTTTTCTGCTCTCCCACATCCCTGCAGTAGAGCTCCAAGTTGTTGCTCCATGTGGAGGAGAAGGCACACAGAAGAGGTCTAGAAGGTTAAATGTAATCCCAGCCATGTAGAAGGTCTTCACCTTACGTAATAAATCATAGCTTCTGTCAGTGGAAGAATTATAAGGGGCACATCTCCTCTTTCATGTGTGGCCAAATCATTTTCTCCCAGCACTAAACAAGCCCATTTGAAGCACAGGTTGGCAGGGGTCAACTGTTTTAACATTGCATACGTTTTAACAATCCAGGTGCTCTTAGCATGTAAAGATCTGTAACTGACAAGGAAGAGGCAGCTTTGACAAGCTTTTGCTAATGCTTTTCAGAATGAATTGTGTCTATTCCCAATTGTGGCATTGATTTATGCCTATCTTTGCACTTCTATCACCTTTTTTGCAATATGTATGTACAACCTTTAATTTTTTATACCATCTTGTCCCCCATGCAGAGAACCAAATGGGAGAGAGGGTCCCATAGCAGTTACCCACCTTGGGTACCTGCAGACAAAGCTAGGGTGATGCTTTTAGATCTTTTTCACAAGACCATGCAGCCTAGAAAAAGAAAGGACAAATGTTTAGAAAGAATAAAGCAAGCAACAGGCTAGGCATTGTTACTTCTTCTCTGTCAGACTAAATTAAGACTAAGTTATTAGCAATGTTAGTTTAAGACAGTTTTAAAGCCATTATGACTATAAAATGATACAACATTAGTTTTATACCAAAATGACAGAGGCAAATGCCAGTAGGGAGAACATTGTGAACAGTATGCAGGACTCTAAAAATGCAAATCATTTTGGCTAGGCTTTTCCTTAACACCATATAGCTATGACATCCCATCTTTTGTCAACATACATGTTCAAAATAGATCTGATGAAAAGAAAGACTTCACTTGCACGAAACTCAGTAATCATCTTACTTTCCTGAGACAAAGAGGGATGAAGGAAAGGAGGGCGTTGGGGGAGGAAGGAGACAGAGAGAGAGAAAGGAAGAAAAGAAGAAAGGAAAAATGGTGGACCACTGATCAGGCAAAGTTGATATAATAAAGCACTGTATTTTCTTCACACAGGAATGTTTCTCGGGCTCTCATTTGGAATTGATTTACTTATATTTTAGGCACAACATTAATGAGCAGAATTGTCTGGTTTCTCAGTTCAAGGTTTCCCGGAGGAAGCAGGTCACTGGGGAGACACACACTGGCAGCCTCAAAAAGAGACAGCTGGCAGCCTGAGAACTGATGAAGACAGAAAAACTCTGAAAAGTTGATACCAGAACTCCAAACTAGATCCCGCAGAGGTTCATGCACAGAGCCCTGCACTCACCAGGCTCTATTACAGCCCTTTAGAATAATTTATGATTGAGTCATCAAGACAAGATCAAATTAGAATGTTCTATTTAATAAAGTTGGGAAGTATATATACATTTTCAAAGATGATCACCAAAAATAGTTTAAACGAACCTATTTTTACTCACATGAACTTTGTAACCAGAACAACTCATTTCCTTAATGTTCTAGATAGACAGTTGACATTTTACTGTACGTAGGTTATGTCTCCATTTTAATCCCAGCCTCCTGCCCCTCCCACCCATCACTGACCAGGAAGTCATGCTCAGGAAACACAAAGTCATCATGCAAATAGGACCCTAAGCTTAACAGAATTAGGTAGAGAAACTTGCCACCCCCCTCCCCACAAATAAAATCACACACTCCTACCCCAGCCCCAAATATATGACTCCAGAGTTACCTATGCTTCTGCCTCCTGCCCATCATATGTAATATATGTTGGCATACGTGCTGATCAAGTTTAAAACCGATTTTAGCAGACCACTTAGAAAGATATCCTTCTAACAGTCTGAGTTTTTGTGATTCAATTTCTCTTTCACTCCCTTGAATCAAATTCTCAAGGAAACAAATTATTGCCATGCAGTAAATCTGAATTCTTGAACCTAGAAGAGAAAGACAATAGGTTGAATGGGACCTAGAAGATAAAGCAAGAACCTACATAAAAGCTATTTTGCACAATTCTTTTCATAGATATTAACAATGGAAAAATCAGAGTCACCAAATCCAGAACAAACTTGAGATAAGAATTCTGCTGTACAAATGGTCAAGGTTTCTCGAAGTAAGAATAAGAAGGAATAAAAGAAGTCAAGTTAAATGTGCAAAAGCTAGGAACCACCATTCTCTTGGAGGAGAGAATGCCAAAATCTTTAGCATAGTGCCAAGGAGAAAGTGACCCACAGAAGAGAGGCTTTGCAAAGCCATTCATAAAATGTCATGGTCAGTGTTGTAGGTTGGAGGAAAGGAGGCATACCAGTCCGGATAATGCTATGGTGATGAACAACCCCCACATGTCAAAGCTGGAAACAGCCAAGATTTCTTGCTCGAGCTCCATGTCCATTGTAGGCCAGCTGGAGCTCTGTTCCATGTTGCTTGCTCTCCTCACTCCAGGGTCTAGGCTAGCAGAGCAGCTATTATCTGGTGATTGCAGTCCACGGTGACAGAAGGAAAGGGGCAGCAGCAAAGCATAGGAGGCAGCATCTGCTGGCTCTTAAATCCCCCACCTGGAAGTGGCTATGATCATTTCTGCTCACACTTGATTGGCCAAAGTAAGTCACATGATGAAGGCTGGCTTTTAAGAGTGTAGGAAGCACAACCCTCCTACAGGGAGGGTCTTCAAATACTGAAATGCAGTCACTACGGGCAGTGAGACAGAAATGACAAGTTGTCCATCAGAGGCCAGGGCTTCTCAAAGGAGCACACATAAGAATCCTGTGGTGGGCTCATTAAAACACAGCTTCCTGGGCCCCACCCCCAGCCGCCCCAATCAAGGACCCTGGTGGGGCCTGAGAATGTGCCTTTCTAACAAATTCCCAGGTAAGGCTGATGTTGCTGGTCCATGGAACACACTTTGAGTAGAATTCATCTAGAGCTGCTGCTGGGAAGCCGCTGCCCAGACCGATGCTATGTGTCCCATCCTCACCTTTGTAACCAGGTGGGGCCAAATGACTAGCTCTCACAAAGGCAATATGAGCAGAAGTGATGTGTGTCACTTCAATTAAAGTGGTTAAAAAGCAAGCGCCTTCTCCCTCCACTTCCTTCTTCCATATGCTTTCTACACGTACATGCCCAGGGCAACATGGCAGCTGATGCTTGAAGTGAAAGCCTGCTTCAACCTGATCCACTTTCCCCTGCTGACAAGAAGCACCCGCATCAGGTAACTATGCAAAAGAAGACAAATTTCTATCATGTTAAGCCACTGAAATTTGGAATTCTGTTTGTTACAGCAGGTAGTACTACCTTAACTAACATCAGAGAGAATGGGAAAAGGTCATGAGAATCTTGACCTACCATTCAACATTTACTCTTTTTCTTTCCTTCAGTTAAATGAGAAACCTCTTCTGCCCCCTTAACCTCTACAAATGTCACCTTTCTTGATCCATCTTTATTATATCTGTTTTCTTCAACTCATTGTGGTAACAGATAAAATTAAATGGATTGGGATTATAAAGTGGAAAAACTCTGAATCATTTAAATTCCTGCCCGAGGTCCAAGCTATAATCACTTATCTATAGTTTAGTCATGCATTTAACAAAACTTTGCCCAGTGCCTACTTAACATATGTCTAATACAGTCCTGCCTCGATAAATGGCATGGGCATCCCCCGGCCCATCCCATAACCACGACAGATACTGAGAAGCACAAGTGCTTTCTTTCTCTCCGTGAATTCAGACAAAGCCTCAGATCTCTTTATAGCTGACTGCTCCAAATAGCCATTACCAATAAATACACAATGGTGGTGTTGCCATTTACAAACCAGCAATATATATTCAAGTTGTTCCTATTTGTATCTGTATAAACGGGTTTTGCCGAAGATCTAGCAAAGAGGTTTGGGGACCCATGGTCACTCATTTCAATCTATACCTAATGTGTTTTCCTGAGTAATAAAAGCTGTGAAGACCAAGCTCCATTTGTAGCTAAGTTTCCACACTGATTTAGGGTCCAAAAGGCAGATACACCTACACAAGACATGACAGCAGAAATCAGCATTGTGAGATGGTAGCCTCGCATGAGGAGTTTGGATCTCCTGGAAATCACAATCACAGAAGTGTTCAGTTTTCCTGGGCAGCTCTGAGGAAAAGTCTACAGGCTAGTACCTGGCATCAAAGGTCCAGAACAGCAGGTGTGTGTGGCAGTAGAGTTTCCCTTAAGGAGTGCCTTGGCGTGCCTCAGTTCACCAAGCTGCATCGTTCCTGAATGAGCAGGATCTGGCCTTGATTCCATGCTTAGATCCAGGCAAGAGGGGCTCTTGTTTTGGGACCAATATATTAGAGGATCTTGTTCTGTCTCCTCCTTGGTCACCCTCCCCCATCCCTTTCATAATGAGTAAGGAGTATGTGGCATAATGGAACATGCTTAACTGAACCTCTAGCCCAAGACTAGAACCATGAGCACATCGATTCCTCACCCCATAGCCCTAACTTGCTTCCAGGGTCTGTGTGGGCTGCTTTCCTGGGACCATTCACTTGGAAGTGGACAATTGTCACTAGTGTGGATACCTTTAGGTCTCAGAGTGGCCAAAGGGCAGCTCGTTGCAAGGGGTATGGAGAGAGCTTGGACATGTGAGCTGTGGCGTCCACACATAGGCTGATGAAGATCCCTTCAGAATGAATCCAGAGATGGGAAGAGGAGGGCTGGGAACCTGGGGTGGGAGCAGGTGTCATGCTTTCCCCAGGGCACTGTGCTGTGATGAGGAACCTAAAGGAGTATGAGAGTTCCAAAGTCAGTCTTGACTTTCCAGGTCATTTTGGAGGTACAGTTCAAAACTACGTTTCACTGTTAAGTATTTAGACATGTTATGTGGGTCTCTACTTGTATTCTTGCCCTAGACCCCACTAAGTTTTGCAGCAGGCCTACTTAGTATTCTAGTCTCTGACACATTCTGTAAACTAACTCAGGCTCTGTAATAAACCCCTTTCTGCTCAGAGTATATTTTGTTCTCTCTAAAGCCAAGAACTCTGTCTGTTACAATTCCTTGATGTTTAGGAAGGGATGCTATTTTCCTGTCTTGTAGACAAGTCTATATCAACTCCAAGAATATGGAACTCTCCCAGTATCAACCATAGCTTCTGTTTGCTGTGAGTGACTCTCCCTGAGTCCAAGGCTCTGAATTGTGGCAGAAAGAGGACTGAAGGTTGGATGAGAGGTGGGGTTGGAGACTCAGCTCTCACTGTTACCATTTATGCACTTTGAGCAAGAAATCTTAACTTCTCTAAATCCTAGTTTCTCACTGGAGGATTTAATTAGATAATATGTGTACATCCATTCGTTGACTAGTCCTATGCAGATGTCACATTGCCATGTCTAAAGCTGGAATGAAAAAAGAGAGTTAATAATAGCTGACTCCTTAGGTATATACCGTGTTGGATACTCTCAGCTGCCTGATCTTTGGTTTACTTCAATAACCTCTGCTCCAGTCTACTATCCTCTGAAAACCAATTTCACTGTCCTAACTTATGATGCCATCAGGAAATATTTCTAGAAAGTCATTCAAATGTTTCTATTTGCCAATTCCATTTTGGTACTTCAAGTTCTAACTCCTTCTGCTACATAGGAAACCATTTCCTTCCTTGCTTGCTATTTAAACCCTTCAAGCACTTGTCAAGCATTATTATGTCATACTCACCCCACTCAGGGGTTTAATCACACACTCCATCCACTTCAAGACATATTCATTTTCTGGAGTATTCAATGACATGGTCCACAACAGCAGAAATAAGGATTCAAGCATTTAAGTTCCCCTTGGGTTTTCTTGATTTTCTGAGTCTCAAGGAATCTTACAGAGTCACTCCTACACTAATGCAAGTTTCAAATAGCTTCCACAACATGATGCATTTTCCTTTTATTATTTTTTTCAGATCAAGGACCTACTACAACAATAACCCATTCTAGGAGGAAGATAAGCTTTCTGTGGCTCATAAGCTTGGAAAAGGGAACATTTTGAAAGTCATATTATTGATATATTTGCATTAAATGCCTAAAAATCCATGATGACATGAGAAAAGACTGCATTGGGTAATTTCTATTTTTAAAAGATTTTTCTAGTTTCAATGGTCTCCACCAGATGTTTCTATGAAGTTCACAAAAATAGAAGTAAATACTTGGAATTGTGAAACCATTGAGACATGGAATAAAACAGCTGAAACTACACAGACCTTTTGAGAAAATGCTTTAAATTTTGGAAATAATTGATTTGGTACTGTGGCTGGGATCTTGAGTATGAGGGCTCCATTCCTTTTCCTTCTTCCTCTTAGCTCTCTATAAGAAGGGGAAACTGAAGCCTGCTGCCTGTTATTCCCAGGGTCCCAGATCAGCTGTCATCTGGCTGAGTTTTGACCAAAAAAGAAAAACAAAAAAGACACAGCAGAAGATTGAACAGAGTCAGGGAGAGAAGCCTGGAACTTCTCCTCCGGCCTCTCTAGCTTAGGCAGCTCCTCAGCTATGGCTTCCCTCCTATGGCTCCAGACCCTTGGTATCGTTGCTTGACAGGTTTGTCTAAGTTCCACCTTTCATCCGATGACTTCCTGGGCAATATCTCCACTACATGTTTCATTTTGCAGCCCACAGATGATAGAGGTTTCCTGCTGTTTAACTTTGAATTGACTTATCACACCCTCTATGGTTCTCAGAAACTCCATCACCTGAGTATTAATTTCCCAGAATTAAAGTCACTCTGTAGAAAAGGCCTAACATGGTTTCTGCTTTCCTGGTACACTGTGATTGATAATACAATGCACTGAATTTTGAAACAATGAAGATGACTATTAGGACACCAATGGGAATGTTAAGAAATGGGGGTACAATATGTCACCTTATAGACTTCTCAGGACACTACATGAAATGAAATGTAAATTGTGGAAAAACTATCCCAGCAAGAAGACTAAATTAGAAGGACCAATGGATTCTGGGGGTGTGATAGTTTTGTTTTGTTTTTTTCTCTCAGTGAAACAACATCTAGGTGAACAGTGAATGCAACAAGTCACTAACCTCTTTAAATTCTGACCTGAGTTAAGTAGGTTTATCTAGTAGGGGCTCCACTAAGATGTTCACAGCTCAGGGAAACACCTGAAAACAGTAAGTTTGGTTTGTTAACAAAACGAATGACAAATACAATATAAACCAACAGCATGGAAACATTTGCCTTCATTTTGATCTCACTCTTTCATTTACTCATTGAGTACTTATGTGTCAGTCACTCTTCTAGGTCAAATAACTATGTTACTGAATAAGGAAGAAAAAAACATCCCTTACTTGTATGGGGCCTATGGTCTGGCTAGGGTAAGTGATTTCTCTAAATCCTAAAATATATTATATAAAGGCATTGAACTTGAAGTTTGACAAGTTTTTATGTAAATTCCAATTTTTTACTTTTCCTATTGTTTAAATTATCATATTTATCAAGATCCCTCATATAGACCCCCTGAAGTAATTTTCAAAATAGGGGACTGTATTAAGAATAGAGATATTTAGTATATCTCTATTCTTAACACAGCATAGCACCAAATAGTTTGAAGAACTGAAAATAGTGAATAGCTCTTTCTTGTTTTTATTTTTATTTTTGATCTGCAGAAATTGACAATGATGTGCTTATAAAAATGGTTGTTCTTGTTTATACCAAGTTTGGGAAATTTTAGGTAATTAATTATCAGATAAATGTTTCTGCCTCATTTAATTTCTCCACCTCTGTAACTCAAATTTCACTTGTATTAGACCAATTTATATGGTCCCATGGGTCAATAAAAATATACTGGTTTTTTTTTCAATACTTTTTCTCTCTCTACTTCAGGTTGGATAATTTCTATTTTTCTATCTCAAGTTGACTACCCTTTTTCCATCCAGTTTCTAATTTATTGTTAATACAGTACAAACCATTTTTATAAGCCAGACAGAAAAAAAACAAGAACCATATGACTTCACTCATATGAGGAACATAAAACTGAAAGCAACAAAGAAACAAAACTCATGGACACAGTGAATAGTTTAGTGGTTACCTGAGGGGGAGGGAGATAGAAGTGGGAGGGGGAGTCAAGTACATGGTGATGGAAGGAGAACTGACTCTGGGTGATGAACACATAATGCAACACACAGACGATGCACTGTAGAACTGTACACCTGGAACCTGGAACCTGTGTAATTTTTGCTAACCAATGTCACCCCAATAAGTTTAACAATAATCAATCAATCAATCTCAGATAGTATACTTGTTAGTTCTAGAATTCTATTTGGTTCTTTTTATAGTTTCCATTTTTTTCTGATGCATTTTCCCACTGTGCATTTTACATTTACATATTTTCTTTTAAATTCTTAAATACATTTATAATAGGTAATATAAAATCAGATTCTGCTAATTCCAACATCTGAGTCATTGGAGATCTGTTTCTTTTGGCTGCTTTATTTCATGATTATTGGTCATTTTTCTATTTCTCCATAGATCTAGTAATTTTTTTAATTTATGGAAGACATTTGAGATAATACATGATAATGAGTCTGATTATATCATCTTTAAAAGCTATTAAATTTGTTCTGGCAAGGAATAAATTTCCCCTTCTTTAAAAAAAAAAATGTCTGTTTTTATGGTCTCACAAACAACTACCTATTCCTTGAAATACATCTGACCAGCCCTATCTACCATAAAAGCTATCATGCCTGTAGTCAAGGGGAAAGAGGCCATGCAAATGCTCAGCACTTCGGAAGTCATGAATTAGAATTTGAGATTCATTTCATCCTTTTCAAAGGATAAAATGGATCTCAAATTCTGCATGGAAAACCCCATTGTATATATTACTTTGTATTACCTACAAATATTATATCCTGTAACAAACTAATATAAAAATTTTAAGTGCAAGCAGCCTTTCCAAAATCAGTTTGTAAAAACATCTTAGTTTACAAAGCTTAGTTTGCGGCACAGAGAAAGAAACCATCAACAAAATGAAAAAGACAACTTACTGAATGGGAGATATTCACCAATGATACAGCCGATAAGGGGTTAATATAAAACATATATGAGGAGTTTATACAGCTTAACGTTTAAAAAATTCAATTAAAAAATGAGCACAGAACCCAAATAGACATTTCTCCAAAAAGGACAGGCAGATGGCCAACAGATAGATGAAAAGATGCTCAACACCACTAATCAGGGAAATGCAAATCAAAACCACAATGAGATCCCACCTCACACCTGTGAGAATGGCTGTTATCAACAAGACAAGGAATAACCAGTGCTGGAGAGGGTGTGGAGGAAAGAGAACCCTCATACACTGTTTTCGGACTGTGAGTTGATGCAGCCACTATGAAAAACAGTTTGAAGATCACTCAGAAAACTAAAAATAGATTTACTATACAACCCAGCAATTTCACTCACAGGTATTTATCCAAGGAAAACAAAAACTACCATATTTTGCCATGTATAATGTACACTCAGGTTTTTGGCCCAAACTTTCAGGGAAAAAATCTTATGTTTTAATTTTTTAATACAAATTTTTATTTGTTTATGTTTAGGTACTTGTTTTGTTTTATAAAGAAATTTTAGCATTTATTTTTTAACATATTATGGTACAAGATATTTTATGCAACTAATAATTACAAAACATAAGAACAGATACGACGTATAAGAAATTTTATGTATAAAATTTTTTATATTAAAAAAAACTGACTATTTGTATTCCAGGGTATTATTTTGCATCCAGATATCATTACTGATTTCTAGAGTTACACTTTTAACTGATAAGCATAAACGAAAAATTAAAAACATTTATATAGATATGGAATTAGCTCTACCTGTGTATAATGCACATTCTTATTCTTTCCTCACATATTTGGGCAAAAAAAGTGTGCATTATACATGGCAAAGTACTATAATTCAAAAAGACATATGCATTCTTCTGTCACTGCAGCATTATTTACAGAGCCCAAGATTGGCAGCAACTGAGGTATCTATTGATGGATGACTGGATAAAGAAGACGTGGTCCATATACACAATAGAATATTACTCAGCAATAAAAAGGCATGAAATCTTGCCATTTGTGACAACAGGGATAGACCTAGAGGATATTATGCTAAATGAAATAAGTCAAAAAAAGAAAGGCAAATATTGTATGATTTCACTTAAATGTGGAATCTAAAAATAAAAACAAAAACAAGAAAACAAATGCACAAACAAAACAAAGCAAAACAGAAACACACACAAATATAGAGAACAAGCTGATGGTTTTGAAAGGGGAGGGTAGTGGGGAAATGGGTGAAAAAAATAAAAACCTTATTTAAAAAAAATAATCTTATACAATTCTAGGGATGGAGAATTGTCACCTTTCTAGAGGCTGAAATGAGAAGAATTAAGAGCAGTAATTTGGAGGTAAAGGAAACAAAGCTACTTGGTCGTCTCTGCTTAGATGAGACACACAGGGCCCCCCAGACGCACACCAGACCCTGTACGGGAATGTCTTGCACGAGATGGAGAGCAATTTGGACATTTCACCTAAAATGTCACCTAAAGTGTACTTGAGTGTGATGTTGTTATGTTACACGCTTATGGTTCTAGTGAAAAGATTTGGTACAGATTAACAGCTCATAAAAAAGGGGGTTTTATTTGTGCCAGACCCTATGTGTGAGGACTAAGTGAGCCCACATTTAAAAAGGTGTCATTTCCCAGTTTGAGCCAAAGCTGGAAACCCACTTATTTAATAATACTTTTGCTTGTTTTAAAAGGTATTTGTTATATTTGTTACAATGCTTAAAATGATTACAAATATGAAAAAAAATTTAGTCTTCTCAGAGATAAGTACCTGAACATATTAAGATATGTGTATTTCCTTTCAGTTTTATGTGTATATATATGGGAGGGGGTGTTGTGTGAAAATCATATATATGTAAAACGAAATTGGAATGATCCTCTTAATATAATATTGTATCTTACCTAAGTCACTAAACATTACAACATGGGCTTTCTGACATCATTAAATGGTCTTTAAAAATGTAATTTTTGATACCTGTGTAAATTTTATTATATGGATAATGACTTATCCATCCCCTGTTATAAGAGATAATGGTGGTGATGAAAGGAGAACTAACTCTGGGCGGCGAACACATGCACTATATAAATGATATATTACAGAAACCTATATGATGTTACTAACCAATGTCACCCCAATAAATATAATAAAAACTTTTTAAAATTCTATGCGCATATAAGGTTGTGTGTGGATAGGCAAGATTACATGCTTAAGAAGATAATGTTTTCAATTGTTCATTATCAAATAAATAATTGCTCCCTTATATGATTATTTTTTTCTTTACAAATGTTTCCAAATCGAAATGGTGGGATAGTCTTATTCTTTATTTAAGATTCACAGCATTTTTAATAATGATGCTGTCATATAAAGACATAAATCAAGAGAAAGAGAGTCACCCAACTTCCTATCAACAATTCAAAATTGAATGCATTTCTGTTCTGTCCTTCATGTAGACAGACATTTGTGCCCCAGGGATCAGGGACCTTGCTTGTCTTCATTTCCTGCACTTTCTCCGTAGTTCCAGGTTGGCCAAGGGTTTTTGTCCTCACAATAGAGATGTTTAACCTGGAGTTACTAAGCTTCAAGGGGTCCTTGAACTTGATGAAATTGTGTATAACACTTTCTCTTTATGTGGAAACATTCTTCTTTCTGGGGACACACTCCACAGCTTTCAATAGAATTTCAAATAGCATCTTCAGTCCTTCATAACAGTTAAAAATTATTGCTGATAGGTTTCTTATGGTTTCTGAAGAGGTACATGAAGAACAAAACAAGGCATAGGCTAATTCTCAAGTTCAAAACACTAGTGTAAGTTATTGCTACAGTAATTTACCCATCATCAGAACGTGTGGGAGTGAAACCTCGGGGTACAGAAATCAACATGATGGCAACAAGAGAAAAGCTATGTAAAGGCATTTTTCTCCTCCTTTTTGCTTCCTCAGGCCTCAAACAGTGCAGAGAAAAAAAATGTAGGGAAAATGTTCTAATGACATGTTATAACAAAACAGCTATTAACCAGATAAAAGTGCCATTATTGGAAAAAAAAAAAAGGAGAGAGAGAGTTAACAATATTTACTCACTTATCAGCCATGTTCCTGGAGGCCTCAAAAAGAAGCATTTCTAGAGGTTTGTCCAGTATCACCGGAGAGCCTATGACGTAGTCCTCTGTAACTGGTCCTTTACAGACAGGATTCCGGGGAAAGCCTGCCAGGACAATTTGGCAATCTTTAGCCTAAACCTGATTAATTTTGGTCATACATTGTCTTCTGCATGTTCGTGAGCTCTAGGTCCCAATATATTAACTCCTATTCTAGATTAAAATCACACATGTATCTCCACGCATCTCTGAACATCATTGTGTGACAGTGAGGATGAAAATGTGGGCAATGATGATGAGAGCAAACACTGATCCAGTATTTAGTATGTACCTCACGGAAAGCCTCTTCGTAGGTAGTGACTATTAACAAGTTTATAGACAAGGGAACTGAACTGCAGAAAGCTTAAATAACTTATCTTGGGTCACAGAGCTAGAAAATGCCCAAACCAGGATTTAAGCCCAAAACGTCCTATTTCAGAGCTAATTATGCTATTTGGTCTCTAAGCTGTAAGTCAGAAATTTGCTCATATACTCTTCATTTTTCATCATTCCTAATCTCTCCATGTTCGTTCTCCCTTAGCTCTCCCGCTCAGAAAGACCCCAAACTTCCTCCTAGATTCAACTCCTAGAAACTGCCAGCATTTTTCCCCTGGCTCAAAAGAAGTGGTCATCTTAGTTCATGATCTAGAATAACCTTTGAGGAGCCTTGACTGTCATGGTCCTTGTTAGCCAATTATACCTGAATTTAGTCTTTTGTGATAAGAAATGGAAGCTGAAGCACTTATGTTGCAATGGCCTTATCAAAGTTGGAGTTAAACTGAACAGTTACATTTTACAGATTATATATCGAGGTTTTACAGACCATATGCAGACGATTGAATGTATTGGGTTGGCCAAAGATAGACTCAACATCGTATAAGGCTGTTTCCTAAAACTACGGCCATGCAAATCATACCTTCATGATATTTGTTTTCAGTTCTACATTATCTGTACTAGTATTGATTTCATATTTTGATTTAAATGTAGTTGCTTATTTTTAATTAAATAAGTTTATAGATGAGAGTTCATTTCATCACAATAAATAAAAAATTAATATCATGTAATCTAAATAGAGCATAATTTAAAAAACAAACATGACAAAGCCATGATGTTAAATTTTATCTAGATTTTATTGCTTTCCAAGACTCTAATTATTGAGGTTTCCTTCCCTTTGTTTAAAAAAAAAGGGAAATTATGTTATATTAGAGAAAAACTAGTACTAAACTAGGATTTCTCTTTGATCTAATCCCAAGAGGTAAAGGGGAATGATGAAGGGAATAATTTTCTTACAATGTGATTTACTCTCATTTAATGCCCTGTCTGTATGTTTCCACATTACCTAAAATTAGCCTTGAACAATACTGTCCAGTAGAAATATAATGCACACCATGTATAATTTTAAATATTCTACTACTAGCCACATTAAAATATAAAAATAAAAAGAAGATATTTTCATATTGATTTAAACCCACACATCTAAAATATTATTTCAACATACATAGTCAACATAAAATTTATTTATGAGATACTTTACACTCTTCTCCTGTATTATCTTTGAATCTGGTTCCTATTTCACATTTGCAGCACATCTCAATTCATACTAGCCACCTTGTAAGTGCTCAACAGTCACATGAGGCTCATGGTTACAGAATGAGACAGCACAAAAGCCCTACATTGCACTTGTTAGAAAATACAGGCTGTAATCAGGGTGCCTGGGCTCAGGGTCTTTGTGGTTGGCACAGTTAGGATCTCCGTCCGCCAGCTAACTTTTCCAGGCCTCAGTTTCCATGCCTCAAAACTAAGAGGATATCTCTGACCACCCCTTTGGTTTCAAGCTGTCCTGTTTTACTGTGACTATTCGTTTCTTTCTGTTGAAGCTCTTCTTAACGTCTTATGCCTACTCTCCTGGAAAGCTGCAACAGATTGCATGCACCATCTCCCTCCAGAGAGTATGTATTGTCGGTGAGTGCTGCCACAGGAGGGGAGATACAGGGATGGTTTATATATGAAGCACGCAGTGCCTAAAAGCATCCTCAAAAGCAGCAGCAAAGCACAGTATGACTGTGTTCATCTGTTCATTCGTTCGTTCATTCATTCATTCGTTCATCCATTCAACAAATGTTCATTGAATCTGCTCTGTGTCAGGCCCTGTGCCAGGTGTTAGACAGAGAAAGCTGAAAAGTACATGATCTTGTCAGTGGGAAGAGGGGTTGGGAAGAGTTTGGTGAGACAGAGGGACAAGTACTGGTGACTGAACCCCAGAGCTCCAGGAGCGTAGAAACAGGACTCCTAACCCAATGTAGGGCTTGATGGAGAAGGCAACATTTAAATGAACTCTTGAACAATTAATTTCAACCAGGCACTCAGCAGGTGACACGCTTTAGGCAGAAGAAGCAACAGGTGCAAAGGCCCAGAAGCAAGGGGCTGATTTGGAGAACTCCAATTGTCACCAGATTTCAAGATGGAGGTTGTAGTGAGAGATGAGAACGGAGAGGTAATAATTAGGGTATAGATCCAGGAAGGTCTTGAATGACATTTAAATATTTAGCCTCTATCCTGAAATTAGAGGAGCACTGGAGATTATATATTGCGGGTGGTGCATAATAATTTATATTGGGTTATTATCTCTCTAGCTGCATTGGAAAAAAGGAAGAAGAGAGAGCGTCAAGGCTGAAGGACAGCAAGACCGATCTGGCAATCTAGGCTGCAAGAAGGAAATGCTTTGAGGAGACATTTAGGGGGCAGAATCCCTGGATTGAATTGTGTCATTGTCACTGGTGAGGGAAATAAAAGAGGCAGAATGAACGATATTCCATTTGATAATGGTGAATTCCCTAAAATAGTGACCAGAGGAGGGGGACAGTCTCTTCACAATTCTGTTGACCCAGCATCTGGCATATTTTGTTGAAACTGGAACTACCAAAGCAATCTCGGAGAGGCCTTGGAAGGCTTCATGCCGAGGACTGGATGCTTGCTTTCGGTGAAGTTATACGTGATTATTTCACATGCACTAGCAAGAAAATAAATGGGTTAATAAACACAATAATGTGGAGTTTTATTTTACTTCTTAGTTTAAAATTATATATTTTTTCATAGAGACTTTGAATCTTCCTAAAAGTAAGATAAAGTTGTTACAGCAGTAATGGCTCTGAGCTATCCTTGAAGTATCTTCCTACAAGAGTTTATGAATTACAAGGGAGCAGGAATTTTTTGTCTCTCTCAGCCAGCTAAGATGAGGATTGAAATCTTCAGCAAATCCAAACGAGATCTTCCCTTTGGGGTTCAGGAAGGGTCAAATGTGGGTCTGCAGAAGACTGTAAAAGCATTCAGCTATTTATCCTCAAATGTGGCCCTGGCTGCCTTGTATGGGTTTCACTGGTGCTACTGTTTACAATACTCATTGCAAAGACAAAGATTAGAGAATGACGTTAAGTAAATGAGAAGGCAATCACATCAAAATGATTACTCAGTAAAAGGCAAGTAATGATAATACCAATGAAAATAATTAATGCCCTAACTTAGGCATTTCACTAAATTGAAACCATAAGTACAGCAATTTCACATTCACTTGAAATCAGTAGATTTTTGTCAAAATTAAAATAAGAACACATACCACTGGGCATGTCATTTATTTGGAGGGAGGTAATTGCACCACATAAAAATCAATTCTTTGCTGTAATAAAAACTTATTACTATTTTTAAAACAGAGATTGGCAGTGACTTCCTCTTGACAGCTGTTCACACGCACTAATTTTTGCTCACCCTGGTCCCATGGAAGTCTTGCAGTTAAAAAGATTTCAAATAAGTCACTGCTCTCAAGTGGTTTCAATGTTGTCCAATTCAATGATGAGTGAAGTTGGTTAGGGGGAAATACTTGTCTTTCCAAGTTTCGTGTTCTGAAAACACGTTGTTGTGGTTAGTGAGCATTACACAATCCATCCATATTTAGAAAACATTTTCATTCCCTTGCCCAAGCCCACCCACAAGAGTGGACGGAGCTTTGATTTCATGCACACTCATCTGGGGAATGTAAACCCCTCAGGTTCCGCCAAGCCTGCTGAGCAAGAAAGCTGAACCCAGAAATGTCAGGAAAATATGTAACCTTTGGACCCAAAGAGGGGTGGAGGGTGGGGGCAACTCAGACTCCATTGACTGTTTCAAGTTGGTTTTTAAACTATTTCTCTCGCCTTATCCACATCGGATCTCCTTTGTTTGCCCAGAGAGCACCTGGCAAGATGCCTAATTAGGGGAAGACAGCTTGCTGTTTATCTGAGGCGCAGGACCTCAGCACTCACCGTGGTTCACCTCTGAGCTGAGGGTCAGTCCGGGACGTCACAGCTCCCCTCCATGATGACTTTGAGCACAGTCATGCTTTCTTAAAGGCTTAAAAATGTGTAGGCTTAAAGTGCAGTTTGGATTACCGAGGTGGAATGAAGCTGCCTTATATGGTATAGGACTGCTGCAGAGAAAAGAAGAGGAAACTTGTTTTGTGCAAAATTACACATAGTAGGTTATTAGTAGAGCATGGTTAAATAAATAAATGGTGGCCATCTCTAAACAGAAGGCCAAAACTATTATCCTGATTCACATCTGCATAGCAGTTCTTCTCACACTTCACTGCTTAAATGCAGCAAAGAAGGTGAGGAGGAAGAGAAAAGAGAATGATCTAAGATTCGGAAAACAAGTTTATTGTAAGAATTTCTTTGAAGTCTCATATCCTATCTTAAAAGCCCATGCAGATGACATCACTCATACGTGGAATATAGAACTGAAAGCAACAAAGAAAAAAGAAATGAACAAACAAAAAAATAACCTATGGACACAATCAATAGTTTAATGTTTATTTGGGGACGAGTGGGTCAGGGAGGGGAGAAAGGGGAGGGGGTGGGAGAGGAGGGGGGGAAGCTAAATATAAGGTGATGGAAAGAGAACTCACATTAGGTGGTGAACTTATTATACAACAAGTTGACAGTGCACTGTAGAATTGTATGCCTGAAACCTATGTAATCCTTGCTAACAGATGTCACCCCAATAAGTCTAACAATAAAAATGAATTATATTATTCAAAAAAAAAGTCCATGCAGATTTTACACTCTATACTGTGCTGTATAAATTTAGTTTATGGCCTCAGGCAGCACCTTGCCAAATATTTTAAAGAAATATGGAAATCTGTCCCTCCTTCTGATCATGTTCACCAAACAAAAATTTAGAAAAAGACTGGGAATGACTTGCAAGGGCTGTCTGGAAAGTACCCAGCCATGTAATATCAACAGTTGAGGCATTTATGGCTGGACTGTTTTCCGGGCAGCCCTTGAGTGTACCTACTTTGAGTTTATAAACGCTAATGCTTGTTTAAATTACATGTAAATTTAAAACTTTTTTATTTTTGGCATTTCATTATCAATCAGATATTTTATACCTTGGTATATTGAATTCTGTGTTAGGGGAATCAAGTATGCAACAAATAAAGCGGGTCATCTAGTATTATCTGTCACTACTATAAAATAGAATTAGTTTTTATAAAAAAGTAGCTAACTAATATTTCAATATGTGTGCTCTGAAGATAAATGATTTTTCAAAAACCTCTGGAAATCTGTACAGATTGCTTTATAATCACACTCTCTGCAAATACAATCTGAATGTGCTACCTAGGAGTTTTCTTCCATTTTTCCTTTCTTATAGGTAAAAGAAAATGAAATTTCCTGAGTCCTAATGCATTGAAAATGATCCACACTTATACCGTAACTACTGAGTTCTAATATTTAGTATGCCTTTGATACCGAGTTCTAGTTCTGAGTTTTATGCAAATGTGAGAAATACTATAAAACTAAATTAGATTTATATTGTTCAATTAGTTTATGCTCTGCATTACCCACAATTCTTGGCTGAGGCTAGTTTCTTCCGTCTACCAATCCCCATGGGTTCTGGTTAACTGACAGGATACTATATATATACTTTGAAATGAAGCATAATATTGATACCATTTTCATGGGGTTATCCCCTAATAATAGTCTAAGCAGAGAAACTTTTATAGGTCATACTTACCAGGAAGCAAACAATGAGATTTAATGGGGAGTACTCTTAGAGTCAACACTTACGAGGGTGTCAAGGAAAAAGAATGGGGCAAGGCATTTGCAATAAAATGGATGGACCTGGAGGTCATCATGCTAAGTGAAATAAGCCAGACAGAAAAAACAAAGAACTGCATGATTTCACTCATATGCGGAATATAAAACTGAAAGCAAAGAAAAAAAGAAACAAACAAATAACCCATGGACACAATCGATAGTTTAATGTTTATTTGGGGACGAGTGGGTTAGGGAGGGGAGAAAGGGGAGGGGGTGGGAGAGGAGGGGGGGAAGCTAAATATAAGGTGATGGAAAGAGAAGTCACATTAGGTGGTGAACTTATTATACATCAAGTTGACAATGCACTGTAGAATTGTATGCCTGAA
>PVJL010006877.1:0-34124 GCA_004026885.1 Lyroderma lyra | reverse complement strand
TTTGCTAACAGATATCACCCCAAAAAGCCTAGCAATAAAAATGAATTTAAAAAATACAAAAAAAAAAAAAAAATAGAATGGGGCAAGGGAGAAGTCAAACTGCAAAGCAGTCAACACAAAGGCCCTGTGGATCCCACTGGGAGCACTGCAGCAGGGACAGCCCTGCAGGGCTGTCTCAGGTCAGGGCTGGGACAGACTTTTGCCTCTCCATGTCGACCTGGGGACATAACTTTGGGCAAGGCAATTCCCTTCATGATGAAGCCCATCTCCTAAGGGGCCTTAACCATGAGCACCATTCAGTACACAGAAGAATAAGTGCTTCTAACCTAAAACAAGTGGAGTGGGGAATCAAGCCAGTGTATCACAGTGACCACTGCAGTCTCCAGGTGTCAGAGAGGCACTCAGCTACGTCCTCTTAGAAGGCAGACACAGCCTTAATCATCTTGCTATCCCCGTGCCTTAGCACGGTGCTTCGCACCCAGGAAATGCTCAGGGGAAGTTTGCTGACTGGCACTCTCCCGAAGATCAGAGTCAGACTTGTGCTTTACCTGACACTAAACTCAAAAGACAAGAAATCTTGGGTCCTCTAATTCTGAAGGCAGAATCAGGTCTCTCCTGAAGCTGAAGGGTGTTGTGGGCACAGGATAATTGCCATATGATGTCAGAGAATGCTGCTTCTACAATATACATGTGAAAGAAACTCTCCTAATTTGATTTCATTTATTTTATTAAAACTATGACTGATTAATAAGCATCAGCTCACTGTTTCTACAGATTTCAGGAAGTAGTGTGTTTGGTGGGGAGGAATCTGCCAAGGTAGCATCTTTCATATGATTGTTTTGAATAAATGATTTAACTCATTCAGCTTATACTTAATGCATACCTATTGTACATCAGGCAGCATGACATGCATGGAAAGATAAGTGACAAACGTCTTCCACAGTTCTGCACACATTAATGATTATAGGAAATCAAGGTAAGAAATTCTTTAGAAAAGCCATAGCAGTCACTTCTAGTATAGAAGTATAGCAACAGTATCATTAAAAAGACAAAGCATGATTAATATCTTTATGTGTAAATTGTTAGAAGAAAAACAAATCTTTAGTTCACGTGGACCTCCCAGCATGGGAAAATTAGAATTGAAAGAATCCATGAAACATTCTAGGAATTGTTTAGCATTAAGAACTTCTGTCCTCTGCCATCTCCAAGACCACACTCCTTTTTATAACTTCCATCTCCCCGATTTGTGAGCCAGAGTATGCCAGTGAAATATCAAAAGGAAAACAGAGAAGAAAATTAGACCCAAATACAACTAAACATGATTGTTAGAGCTGCACAAGGAGAAGGATGCCAAGTTCACACACATTCCTCAACATTTGTGTCGTGGATGAAAGCTTTTCTAACTCTTTCCCAACTGCCCCTACGAAGACATTTTCCTTTTCTGACCATCTGCTAATTAACAGAAATGGAACTCTGATGTGTCATAGAGCCTTGTGACAACCAAATACATTTGCTCAAGCTTGTTTCTTCTTTCCTTTACCTCCTGTTTCCTTCCCTTCTCCCTTCCTTTATTAATCTTCCAACAAAAATAGAACAGTAATTGTTACTAAAACAATAATAAGGCATGATCCTGATCCACAAAGTGCTCAGCATAATGGAAGACAGACACATAAACAGGTCATTGTAATATAATGTAACCATTTAAAAATGGACATACATGCATTGTATGTGTATGTATATACATTAGGCACACACATGATATACACATAGTATACATAAATATATGTCCACATATGCATATGATCTGTCTGTATACACACAATGCACACATGCCATTTGTACACACAAACACACACACCAGAGTAGAAGGAGGGGCAGTTTTATAATTTAGGAAAGAAATTCAACGCAGGCTTCTCTGAGAAATAACATGCAAGTGATCAAGAATGATGTGGTAATTCCATCTAAAATGTTTTGAGTTTTCCAAAACGTTTTTTAAAAGATACGGTTTTCCATAGCTTCTGCACCCTTTTACAGTCCCATCAGAGTGAGTGAAGATTCCAATTACTCTACATCCTCACCAACATGGCTTATTTTCAGTTTTTCTTTCTTTCTCTTCCTCTCCCTCCCTTCCCCCTCTTTATCTCTTTTTTCTTTCTTTCTCTTTCTTTTGTTGTTTCCTTCCTTCCTTCCTCCCTCCCTCCCTCCCTCCCTCCCTCCCTCCCCCCTCCTTCTTTCTTGCTGTAGTCATTCTAATGAGGGTGAGGTGATATCACATTATGGTTTTGATAAACATTTCTGAAGATTAGTGATATGAGCATGCTTCTTGACCGTTTGTATATCTTCTTTGGGGAAACATCTATTCTCAAGTCCTGTCCATTTTTTTTTTCAATCAGGTTATTTGTTTTCTGGGTATTAACCTGTTATCAGATATATGGTTTACAAACATTTTCTCCCATTGTGTACATTGCCTTTTCATTCTGTTGATTTTTTCCTTTGTGGCACAGAAGTGTTTAAGTTTGATATAGTCTCATTTGTCTATTTTTCCTTGTGTTGTCTGTGCTTTGGTTTCATATCCAATAAACCAGTGCCAAATCCAATATCATAGAGCTTTTCTGTTAGAATTGAAAACAAACACTGAATCTATGGCATTCTACCATCAGCCCTGCTCCCAAATCCATGTCCTTCTCACATGCAAAATATATTCATTTTAACCCAGTAGCCCCAATACTCTTAACGTATTCCAGCACCAACTCAAAAGTCAAAAACCCAAAGTATAATCTAAACATCATCTAAATCAGATACGGATGAGATCGAAGGTGCAATTCATCCTGAGGCAAATTCCTCTCCAACTGTGAATCTGTGAAACCAAACATGTTATGTGCTTCCGGAATAGAACCAGAGAAGCCTAGAATATACATTGCCATTCCAAAAGGGAGAAATAGGAAAAAGGAAATGAGTGGCAGGTCTCAAGTAAGTCCAAAACCTAACGGGGCAAATTCCACTATATCTTAGGGCTGTAGAGTAATTCTCTTTGGCTCGCTACTCTGCATTGCAGGTAGATCCATGGGGGTGGCAATGTCACTCTCAAAGCTGGAGAGGATAATCCTATGGCAGTTTTCTGCTGGGGCCCACCCTAGTGGTTCTCTTAGGTTGGGATCAAAAGCCCATGGTTCTGGGCAGTTCCATCTTTGAAACCTAGGTCTAGGCAGCCACGATCCTAGGGCCTGTGTCTCTGCAGGTGGCAGAGATGGCACCACACAAACATCACCAAAATTGCCACCTGCACTGGACTGCACCAGGGCCCAGTACGGTGATGCCTGGGGTGGCTGAGGAGCATGGTGCCATGCAGCAAGCACCGAGGTCCCATAGGTGCCAGTGATCTCTCCTTTGAAAATGCTCTGCCCTCTGGCTCTTGCACGCTAGGCCCGTGATGGGAGTGGCGGATCCGAGTATCTCTGAACTGGCTTTGGAATCATTCCTCCATGGTCTGAGGAAAGCTCCTGGCTCTTGTTGAAAAGGCTGATTTACACTTATAGCATTAAACTCTTGCTTGGACACACCCTTAGTGTTGCATTTGGTGCAATATTAATAGGCTGAGAATTTTCTAAAGCTTTAAGCCATACTTCCTTTTTGCTTAACTATTCTGTGTTTAGGTCACTTCTTGGTCCTCTTATTTCACTATAAGCAGTCTGAAGGCGCTGAGCCACAGCCTCCACACTTCGCTCAGAAACAGCTTCAGCTAAAATACTCACTTTCATTGCATGAAAGTTCCCGCTCCCACAACACTAGAGCCCGAACATCGTTCAGCTGGGATCTCTGCCACTGTATAATAAGGATGACCTTTCTTCCAGTTTCCGATAACATGCTCCTCATTTCCGCCGGAGACCTCAGCAGAGTGGCTGCTCCCATCTACCTCACTACTAACACTCTGTTCAGGGTGACTAGGAATTCTCTAAAAAGATGGAGGATTTCTCTATGGCTCCGCTCTTATCTTTCTAGCCTCTCAGCAGTATCACGCTCAATGGCGGCTCTACGACCGAATCATCTCCAAGAAGTCCCACCTCCAAACACCATCACATTGGGGATTAAAGTTTAACATATGAATTTTTGGGAGACACAAACATTCAATCTATAGCACGGTGTTTAATCCATTTGAGTTCATTATTATACATGGTATAAAGGTCCAACTTCATTATTTTGCATTGGATATTTAGTTTTCCCAACACCATTTGTTGAAGAATTTATTCCTGTTGTGTTGCCTTGGCACCATTGCTGAAGATCATTTTACCGTATGCATTAGATCTATTTCTGGGCTCTCTATTCTGTTTCAGTGGTCAATATGTCTGTTTTTATGCCAGTATTATACTTCTTTGATTACTATAACTTCATTGCATGTTTTGAAATCTGAAAGTATGAGGCCTCCAACTTTGTCCTTATTGCTCACAATTGCTTAAGCAATTTAGGGTCCTTTAAGATTCCACATGGATTTTAGGATCCTTTTTTCTATTTCTGAAAAAAAATGCCATTAGAACTTTGAAAAAGATTGAACTGAATCTGTAGATCACTTGGGCAGTATCCAAATAGGTAGGTTCCCTGTCAGCACTCAAAATTAGGTGGGACAGCACCAGTCCCCTCTGTGAGTTCCCCTAAAAGCCAAAATATTGGACTAATACTCCACATGCCTCTTTCTCTCTATAGAAAGAACTGGTGAGTTGGGTGGTTTTTTTTCCAATTACACTGAGCTGTGCAACTTTGGGAAAGGGGTGTAATGCGATGGCTTTTCTTGGCCCTTTCAATATGAGCATTCTTGGCTTTGCACTTACCTGGGGTACTGAGGCTTCTTAACAGGAAGATTGAGCCTCATAGTCTTTGAAGTACACTGACCAAAATGTACTATTTTAAATGGGACAGAAAATAACAGTATTGTCCCATTTCAAACAGTATGTCTGATCAGCCTACTGACACCTTGAATTTAGCCCAGTGAGACTGGGCTGACCATACGTACCATTTGAAAAGGGACAGGACCATTGTTTTCTGTCCCATTTAAAATGTTACATCTGGTCAGCCTACTTTGAACTCTACTCATATATTGTTCTTAAGTCAGTGTCTCTGGGGCAAAACAAGGTCTGGGGCTTCCTCCTTCACCGTCTTGCTTAGACAGGGGTTTTGAAAAATTTGTATCTGAATATAGATTGGCAGAACATGCAGCTCCAATTTAGCCCGACCCTCCCCTCTCCTCTTGTCTTACATGGAGCCCTGAATGATACAGAATTATTATACAGGCTCCTCTAGACACTTTTCATCAATATATTTCCCAGTATTTGAAACCCAGTATCGAAGCACGATTTGCAGAAAACCTGACTACATGGGCTCCACTGTATCCAGGAATGGAGGGCTGGCTCACTGCCTCATGAATGAGCTTCTTTAATTGGTGGATAGTTCTAGGTTTCAGAATTAATTTTTTTTCTTTTTTACACTAAAAAAGAAATCTACTTCTGTTTTATTTCTACTCATACTCATTTTTTTTTCTATTTCTATCCTCAGGAGAAAAATAGAACTAATTTGGCTTAGTTTTACTTTATTTTTTATTTTTTTTTTATTACATAGGACAGTCCTTTATTTCAAGATGAATATAATGACTCATTCTAGTCGGGTTCTGGATGAAAATCCCCAGGCCCTTTTGCCATATGGATCCAAGGCCTTCTCTTCATCATATCTACCCTGCAGTCCAATTTGCCTGTGTCCTTCCCAAAATTTTTCTTTAAAAGATCCCAGAATCGAAGACCCATTGCAGACGGTGTCTGATCAGTGTAAGTACGGGGAACAATTACTGCTTACCGTGGACTCAGTGTGCTCCAGACAATGGGATCTTTCTTTTTTTTATAAGCATCAAATTAAATTTCAACTTTTTTTTCCAATTCCCCATATATTTTTCAGAAACAATGATGCCAATTCAAGTCTTGTGTATTCTGCACTTTTGAAAGGAATCCCACAACTTCCAGACTTACAGTCCTGAATTAGGAATGTGATTAACATAGAAAACAATAGGTTTTATTGCCTCACTGAGACCCAACCTACAATTTAATCTTCCCCATCCAGTTTTCACTCAACTTTTTTCTTATATTTTTCAGAATATCACATTTGTGATTCTTTGTTCAATTATTATTTGGTGGGCCCCCTGTTTGTATAATTTATATGTTTAATGTCATTTGGTTTTGGCTCTAATGAAGCTCCCTAAGAAAAAAAAACTTTATCTCGTTCTCTGATATATCTGGTATTTCGCATACTGGCCATTGTTGATGGTCAATATATATTTACTGAGTAAATGCAAACGTTCCCTCCATTTTTCTTTGAAGACCATCTGTGTTGGTTGGATCTTCTGGGAAGCTAACATTGAGCTGAAGTTAGGAGAGTAAGCAGTTTCCTGGAGTAACACCTGTGACACGACAGCAAGAGGACACTGAACTGGACCGGGAGAGTTTCCCACAGTCTCATCGAACCCAGTGAGGAACTCTGGAGGAGAGAGGAGTCCTCTGGCTCATCAGAGGATTCCTGTGTTGGAAAGAAGCAGCAAGGCGCCCGTATCCCAACTGATTGGGAGCCCATGTTGTTGTATGCTCAATCTTTCTGGTATGTAATAAGAATTAAGTAACTATTTATTAGATGAAACAGCAATACTCTAGGATTCTTCATGTCCCCTTTCTTTGCCCAGAAAGGAAAGATGTGTTTACCAAGAGGAAGTTTCTGGAATGCATATTCATTAGTCCTCATTAAGAAGCAACTGAAACCAAATTTAATTAGTATAAGAAACCAAAAGCAGGTCTGGGGGAATATATTTTAAGAATAAAGTGATGCTGTTCAGATTCTGAGAGCAGCAAAGCCTTTTGGAACCCAGGTCGTGCTCCCTCTTCACATCATACCTGAGCTTCCCCCTGTAGATGATTAATTCCATTTCTCTGCAGACTGGCTTTCTACATTTCATTGTCCTCCAAGGGACAGTGGCTATCCAACAGCTTCTGGGTTTATATGATACGGTTATAACACATGTTGTTTCTCAGTTCCAAATGCCAATTCCCTTGAGAGGGGTTAGCACGGAAGCATCTCTTTAGTTCATTCTGGATCATGTTTTTAACCCAGTTCCAATCAGCAATGGCTGAGAAGTGAAGTGGGATGGAAGGTGAGGTGTTAGCATCCTACAGTGCAAACACGGCTGGTCAGTCTGTTACACACTTGTGTACTAGGGGAGCAGTTCCTAGGAAAGGAAGTCAGCAAGTGAAAGAATGAATTTCTGGACCATTGGAGATGGGCTACCAAGAGATGTTTTGGTGCCTCTGACCCTGGAAATCTTAAAGAAGAGAAGGCATAATGATGTGCTTTAGATACTCTCTTCAGCAAAACATAGTGTCTCTTCCAGCTCCATGACTACAGGGATCAGGCACTCACTCTCTTAAGAGGTGAGATTATTTTTCTGTGTCCAGTAAGAACATCTCCAGAATCAAGTTTGTTTTTGGACTAAGCAGGTAAATGGACATAGGCATCAAGGTGAAAGAACTGAACCTCTTGGGAACTGCTTAAGAGACCTGATCTTAATAGGGCTTGTAAGTTACCATCTAGATAAGTAAAGTTACTATGATGGTAAATGACTCGGTAAATTTAACAAGACTCTTTCTTCTAAATAAGTCACTGCATCCAAGAGTATGCCGGGTATGTTTTTTATAAGTTGCAAAGCCGAACAAAGCAAATAAGAATTTCTTATGTATGTAATTTTAAAACTGAAATTCACTCTGTGATCCCAACAAATACTTTGCCCTTTTGGGTCTCAGTGTCAATTATTCATCAGTTCTCTCACATTTATTTGTTGTTCCATTTAACAAACACACCTCCAGGGCCTACACTATGTCAGGCTCTATGCTTGGTTTGGGAGACACAAAAGTAAATCATATACATACTTCCTTCTGTTAAGACAAATATGTGTACATTGCAGCCATGGCCACATGAATAGATAATCACAAGACACTGAAAAGTATTACAATGAAACTACCTAATGGTACTGAGGGAATCCAGTGGAAGCAGTAGCAAAGATCGACCTGAAGTGTTCAAATTCTGGATCTCTGAGATTCTAGGTTGGAAGTGTTGCACTACCTCAGATGCAAAGTACTATTTTCAGCATGAGGTACTTCATCCCTCTCTTGATTAATTTTTCATTGTTAATACTACGTGCTTCAGAGAAAGTTGCAAGCCCTGGTTCATTTTTTTTATTGATACTATAACAAATGACCACAAACTTTGTATCTTAAAACAGCACCCTGTATTACCTCATAGTTTCAGCAGGTAAGAAGTACACCATGACATGACTGCATTCTCTGCTTAGGGTCTCACAGGGCTAAAATCAAGGTATCAGTCAGGGATGTAATTCTCAGCCTCTTAAAGTCTGAGATCCTATTCCAAGCTTACTGGAAGAATTCAGTTTCATTTGGTTGTAGGACTGATGACCCCCATTTTCTTGACACATGGTTCCCTTTATCTTCAAGTCAACAATAACACATAGACTCCTTCTCACATTTTCAGTATCTCAGACTTTAAAGGGATCATGGACTATCCCTATCTATAATAACGCCCACTGATTAGTAAACTTAATTATACCTGTGAAGTCACTTTTGCCATATAACATAACATATTCACAGGTATAAGAAAAAAAAAAGTCATTGGGCCAAAATTCTGCCTACTATATCTGACATATGTACATTTTCCCTCTCTCTTTCCTGGTTGATTTGTTTTGAATCACTACAAAATGTGACCCATGACTTGTACAGAGAATGCACTAAACTCAAAGGCAATGAATGCCTAAAGAAGTGAAGGTTTCTTTGCATTGGGTCAGATAATCAAAGCCATTTCATCTTAACTTGCAGTTTTCTTTCATTCAAACCTCCAAACACTTCTAGGGTAGCCAGTAAAGATAGAGGCTGGTAGGTGAGCTGGTTGGTATTTATTGAGTAGTTATCATGAATCAGGCACATAAACTCATGTAATCCTCACAATACTCGTATGAAATAGGATTATTTCTGTGATTGTATGAGAGATAAAGCAATTCAGGTACCATTGGGCCTGCTAAATTCTGTATAGCTAGGACAGGGAATCCTGGGATGTGAGTCCAAGGTTATGAGGCTTGAGAGTGAAAGACTTTGACCACTGATGCTATCCCTACCGGTAACTAGAGAGAGATTTTCCCTTATATGTACACTAAGTGGGAAAGAAAGAAGAGATGGAGAAGGGAAGGAAATATTCACATGTTAAACACATTCACACACATTGTCCCATGAACTTTTCAGAAATATTCTATTTGGTTATACCACCTCCATTTATTGAGGAGGAAACGAGTTCAGTCAGGTTAAGTGATTTTACCAAGACCCTAGAATCTGTTAAGTGGCGAAGCCAGAGACCACAAGACCAGTTCTATAAGTGACACACGCTTTCCAAAGTTCAAAGCTAAAGTTCTGCCCAGCAGGAGGAGGAAGTAAAGGGTCAGGAAGTGTTCTGAGTACAGTGAGCCAGAAGGTTGTTAGCAACCATGAGATTCCAGACATGTCCATGGAAGCAGGCCCATGTGTGACACTGAATGTGCCCCTATCCTGACATCAGCCTACGTGGGCCCATGCCAGCCACAACCAAGCCAGGTAATGCCTTTTCTACTTCAGAGTACATCGTGGTTCAACCAGGGTGCCATCTGGGTCTCTGATTAATGTGAAGATGAAAAATTATGCCTTGAAGGTGGGTTATCTCTAAATACCAAGAAAAGCTGGTATTAACCTGTGAAATTATTCCTAGTTGCTCTACAAAATGACATCATTCAAATGACGCTTTTCCCCCAGGTCTTCGGCTTAGCATGGTTCATCTGGTCTGAAAATGTTTTGCCAAACGAGAATCCATGCCACTGCTTTGATAGAGTGGTCACCTCTGAGGTCAGAGAGTGTCAGGCCATTGTCTGTCCCAGCCAGAGTTTCTGTCCTGGCATTTCTTCTAAACAAACCCTGCCCTTTGGAACCCTTCCTAGAGAGAGCGTTCTCCTGCCTTCTCATCTATATGCCCAAGAAGTTTATGCTCAGAAAGAGCAGATTTTTTTTTTAACTTACTCATTATTTCAGAATGTCCCATCTACCCTTCCCATAGGCTTTCATCTATAAAGGGCTCATGTCATTCATTCAACAAATACTTATTGAGTGCCAACTGCGTGCCAGGCATTGTAGCTACCTTGGGCTCTGCAGTAAACAAGATTAACAAGGTTTTCCCAAAGATCTCGAGGTCCAGTGGAAGGAGACAGGAAATAACCAAGTAAATACACAAATAGACAAAATAATTTCAGATTGTTAAAAAATGCTATAAGAGATACAAGCCAAATAACTAGATACCCTGTAGAGGTAACTTCAGACAGAAAGCAAGGAAAGATCTCACTGAGAGGGTGACATTTGATCAGGGACCTGAATGGTGAGAAGGAGCTAAGAGCTGGAGGTATACATTTATATGCAGAGAGAAGAACGTGTGCAAAGGCCCAAAGGTGGGAAACAGCTGGATGTTTTTGAGGAAGGGAAAGTCAGTAAATGTGCCAGGAGGATAGTGAATGAAGAAAAAAAGATGGTGTGAGAAAAAGTCAAAAAGAGAGAGAAAATCTAAATCAGAGGAGGCCTGATAGGCTGTGGTATATATTCTTTCACTACTCCTACAAATCTATTAAGTATTCATCTTTTTCTAACAATGAAGAAACTGAGGCTCAGAATTTAAACAACCCAATAGTGGCTTTCTCTGAAGACCAGGAAGTCCTGGCCTAACAGAGCAACTGATAACCTACAAAATAGTCTCAAACTGGCACACAAATGAAATTCTTCAAATGGAATTATTGTGTCCAGGACCTTGGATTGACAGGGCCCAAAATATCAGAAAATCTATTGAAAAGTAAGAATTTTTGCAAAATCTTTCAAGAGAACCACCTGTAAAACAGTGATCTAGGAATGAAATTATGTGACTACTTCTATCTGAAGTTGATAACTGAAAACAGGTTGAGGGACAAGCAGACAAGGTCATCTTAGTCACCTCCATGTTGATGATTTTTAAAATCAGTGGTCAGCCCCAATATCCTGCTCAATTCCAGTTCCATGTCAACACCTTTTTGTTGGTAGCATATTTTGACATGCTAAAAACATATTATATAAAGGGATTAAAAGCTCACTGATGATTTTAAAATACCTTTTGTAAAACTGAAAAAAAGTTCGTCCAATCATAGCACCACTCACCAATGTCCCTTAGGCTATGTCACTGTAGGGGTAGCAATGTTTCCTGCCCTGACCTCTTGGTTCTGTTACTGAATGAGCTGAACATTGTAAGAAGAATACAATAATGTCAGTTTTATTTTTTATTTTCACTTCTGCCCTCAGACCATTCTACCAGGCTCATCTTCTCTGAACTCTCAGGCCAATTTTATACCTTTTCTGTCCATTTCTAGATAATAATAAAACAGTGTCATTTTCAAATATTAAAAATCAATCTGAAACAACATCTACTCTCAGTCAATTTTAGGTTTCTCCCTTCCCTCGCATGGCACCACTCAAGAATTCTACAGATTAGCAGTGGGGAAAGAACATAGCCATATTCTTCGTTACCCCAATATCTCATTCTCCATCTTCTCCTCTCCTTCCCTCATGATGTTTCTCTGGGAGCATCGAAGTGAGAGAGAGAGACCCAGGTTGACTGACTCATGGCTCAACCCATGAAGTTCTGCCTAAACACCTCCTCCTCCCAGCAGAAAGAGCAGGCAGCATTTTCTCACCTGTGTAGGGGAGAGGTGCCTGCTAGATCCTGGGACATCTCTAAAAGAGTTCAGCTTCTCAAGCTCAACTTACAAAGAAAGAAAACAGACTTAATGTAGACTGAATAATAAATGACATCACAAAGCATTACAATATCTGTAGCTTGTCTATGGCCTCATAATTCTCATCTACAGAGCCAGTTTCATCTTTATAACCATGAGGGTTATAACAACAACCCTTGTGAGGGAAATCTATGGTAGAGAGAATAAGAGACTTGCTTCCTGAGTCCAGATGAAGCGAGCCTTCCAGCAGAGCTTATAAAAATTAGTCCCTCTCAAGCCTGGGCTTTAGAACCTTCCTAACCATGAACGGTCTTCATTGAAAACCTCTTAATTTCCTGTCAGGCCTCATTCACCATTACGTATGGTTGGTTAACATTGTTCTTTCACATTAAATTTTTTGAGTTTATGTTTAATGATACTCAAAGACAGGGACACATATGTTATACTATGTCTTAGGCAGCAAACTGTTCAGACTTATGAGGATTGTGCTCCCTTACACTTGGATAACATGCCATGCTTCACAATGCAGTGTCACCCACGCATTACCTTGTGGACTCCCCCATAAGGCAGATACTGTTATGGACAAGTGGGGCAAAGAGCTGGAATGAAGAATCCAGAAATTCACACTGTTTGTTTGTGTAGATGAATGATGGTTTCTGTTCACAGTTTTAAGTAGAATTTCATTAGGTTTTACAAGTAAAGTAGACCCTTCTGCTATTGCTCTACTCTCCGTAAAGAGAACTTAATGAAATCCAATCCACTTTCCAGACTGGCTAAACTCTCAAATTCAGGTCGTATATGAGAGACTCAGTGATCTTTGTTAATAAAAGTTGCTTGGTAACCACTGATCTAGTGTGAGTATCTTTTAACAGTTAAAGGCAGGAGATGTTTACGTGGGAGTGTATAATTACCGCCTCCCAAAATTAAAAAAAATATTGAGTGCAAATTATTTCCCTAAATACAGCATGAGTCCTTGGGGACAATGTCTAGACATTGAGGGAATACCAGTTGATTGGTGGGCAACATCACTTGGGGTTTCATCTTTCTGCTTTTTCACATTGTGTTAATGGCCATACAAACTGAATTCACCATGTTGGGTCAGTTGCTGGACAGTAAAGAGTATGAAGGCAAAAACCAGTAGAACAAAAGAAGGAGTGTGTTACCATTTAGCTCTTATTTACAACTTTTCAATCCAGTCATTTTCTTACTAGCTGGATTTTACCATAAGAGGAATAATTGTTTCAGCACACTTGTACTGATGCAGTGTTTAATATGCTTAAGTCGTAGAGTATGGGTGGTCTTTTTATTTTGTTAATGCCAGATGTAATTTTGTAATAGAACAATTTTATTTGCTAAAAGCCATATGCAAATTCTGAAAAAGTAATTGTAACCTTTTTGCTCTTCCTTTTTTTCTCCTTTCTTTCAAGTACCTCTGAAATTGTCCTTGTGCAAATCGATACATTTGTGAATGTTGACCATCATCCATAAGGTGGCAATATGAATTTGTGCTCAGATTTGTAAGCAATTCCATAGATTAAGTCATGGTGACTATCTCTATTTTGGATGCAGGCATTGTTTCTTATTATCTACAGTCCCTGGAGCACATATCACATAGTAGGTATATAATAGATGCTTGAAAGATGAGTACATACGAAAGGAGTAGAGAGGAAAGGCTAAAGCTTAATAGCTTAACTGATGTTGGTGGTCATCTCCATTGTAGCAAAAGCAGCATATCCAAGGGCAAGAGAGAAACTCTGCAAGATGTCCCCAAAAGAACCCATTGTGCCCAAGCTCCCATCATTTATGCAACAATTTAAATGCTATTCTGTACTCCTTACATCATCCTTACCATTAGTAATATTACTTAAAGTTTTGAGTAACATTTTCTTCCTTAAAAAACATTACCATAGGAAACAGAAACAATTCTGATATAAATCGGAAGAGTAGATGCCTACAGAGGGTAGAGGCTGACTGAAATCTAGGGAGATGAAAATTTTCTATATCTCAATGTGGTACATATATTTGTTAAAATTCATTGAATTGTGTGCTTAAAAACTGTGCTGATTAAAGTATGTAACTTTTTCCTCCATTAAAAATATCTTTACAGAAAATAAATAGATCAGGTAACTTTAAACACATTCACAATTAAAGCAAAGTAGTGTTATTAAATTCCAGATAGATACTATTTCTCATAAAAGACTCTATACCTAAAGCTTGCTCTCTCTTTTTAAAACAAAAATTAAAGGTTAAAAATAATACAAAGAATACTAGCAGCTATATGTTTCTTTCTATCCCCATCCCCTTTTCCCTTTCCTTTCTTTAAAAAATATTTATTAGTGTCCTTTCTTCCATTGCCAAATAGCCATGAGTCAGGCCTCACAAACGTGCTGCAGGGCTGGGCAGAGGAAGCCAACCTCAGCATGGGGCATATCTATTTGCCAAGAGGGTGGTGGCCCTGCAATATCAGAAGATTGGTTACATCCAGGGAGACAGAGCAAATAAGTAAATACACCAAGGACAATAGGAGTCGGGTTTCTGACTATGGGAAAGGGAGCTACAAACACGTAAAAGGATAAAGGCAGAGTAAACTCAGCTGGCATTGGATAGAATGGGATGTACCAGGGTGAGCAACTAGATCTTATTATAGATAGATATAGAAATAAATATAGATGTAAATGTGCTTGTTGTTCCCAGCTACTGAAAGGGCCTGGGACTAAGGGCATCCCAGTAGTTATGAGCACCAAGTGCTCATCTTTGGTTTCAAATACTAAAATGCACCCATGGTTTTTGAAGAAATGACTGAATCCCGGGCTGGGACTGGGAAAGAATAGGAGGAACCTGGAACATCACTAATAGAAAGGAAGGAAATGCTCAACGAAGGATGAGGGTATATCAAAAGAGCACTGTGCAAGCTTAAGGGTGTTCCAACTGGCCAAATGAAGAAAACTGGGAGCATTAAAACAAATGGTATCATGTACATGATGCATTATAGAACTATACACTTGAAACCTATATAATTTTACTAACCAATGTCAACAAAATAATAATAAAACAAATGACATAATAAAAAATTGTAACTCATTGAATAAACTAGTACTCCATTAATATAAATAAATGGCTGAGTAGACAGGGGGAAGAGAAAGTTCTTCCTTGTCAGAGAAGGCTACCAATTACCTGTAGAAGAAATAATGGTTATAGAAAAACACTACTTGGCAAAGAGCATAGTAATAATTAATCCAGGTAAAAAATCTCAATGGATACTAACACTAGTAGGGGGAAGTGAGGTAAGGAATGAGATTTTTACATAGTTTCAAAGTTCCTCCCTATAAAATATTTATTAATTATAAAGGGGGGAACAAAAAGAAGTGAAACCTGGTGGACACCATGTTGATGAGGTGATCAAAACAAACAACACTAGTGATGGGACACATAGACATGTACAACCGGTAGGACGTAATGAAAACAACGTAGTGTTACAGTCTGACCAAGGATCTATAACCTAGGTATAATCATGAGGAAACATTAGACAAATCCAAATTAAAAGATATTCTAAAAAACAGCTGGCCTATCTTCAAAAATGCCAATGTCATGAAAGTTAAGTGAAGTATGGGTGTAAGAGAAGGACACTCTCTAAATTCTGCCTTGAGATGTCAGGGAAGGCTTACTAAAGGAGATAACTTACACGTCGTCTTCTTGTAAAATGAACAGGTTGTCATATAACCTATAGTTATATCATTTCAGACATGGGAGACAGTATTTTCAAAGGTGTAGAGTCCTGGGTACAGTAGCGAGTTGAGTGTCCATGAAGCATGGAGACATGGTAGATGTAATCAGGGAGATGAGATGTGGCCAAATTATGAAGGGTCATATCCTCTGCCTTCTCTTGCATGGTGTTACAAGCACAGTTTGAGGAACTGAAAAGGGTATGTCAATTGATGTATTAATTCATCCCCTGTGAGAAGCAGATGTCAAAACAGGATTAAATGTGCAAAGAGTTTACAAAGAGAAATGCCTGTGTGAAAGGAAATAGGGAGGAAGTGGAAGAAGTCTGAGAGAGCCATCAAATTGTAATGTCCATCTGACCCTGAGTAAAAGAGAGAGGTAGGAAGTCTGAATGGAAGGTTCAGCAAAGTCATCTTTGAGTGTTGAGTCACTGTCAAAGTTCTCCTGTGTCTCCCAGGAAAGGGTCTTACTTGCACTCCTACTCACTCAGCCTTTGGTGGGAAGCAGCCCATGGTAGGCATGGATGGCCTTGGTGCAAACAGAGTGATGAACCTCAGACTGCAGCACTGTGGACTCTCAGCCAATCATACTCCCTGTAGCAGGAGGCAGCATTCTCACGACCAACACATTCGAATTTTGGATGATGGAAAGGATTTAACTGGCAGAAGAGGTGAAGGACATCAGGAAGAAGTGTGAAGTAGCTTAAACTCAAGCATTTAGTGCTTCACCGTTGTTCTTTGTTAAGTATCAATTGTCTGATGGCTATTTAAAAAGGCATGTTTGAAGGGCGTTGTGAGCACATTTATCAATCTGTAGTTAATAAACATGGACACTTAATCCCGGGGAGCCTTCCAACTTGCTTTGGCTTCTTAATGTGGTTAAGTCTTCTGTTTCTTGTTCCTGGTCCATCTGTGGAGGCTAACTTTAATATCACATAACTGTCTTTTCTCGGGAATTACATTGATCCATCATGGCAATGCAAGTTGTTTTATATTTAAAAGAAGCTGGTTAGTAATTATATATGCCTTTCACTAATAAAACAGGGAAATAAATTTTATTTATATTTGATAGAAAAATACAGTTTTTTAAACACTAGATTCATGTTGTGGGGAAAAGCTGGTAATGATGGAGCAAAATAATAGCAAAAGGGATCTTCGATTTTGACAAGGTTGGGAACAAGTAAAATCAACTGATCCTGTTGAATTCAAAAGATGATATGTATGAATCCATAACATAATTTCAAGTTGCTTTAGCCTATTCTTAATTGCAAATCTCCTAAACCCTATTTAAAAAAGGAAATAGTCTTTCTCATTTTTATCAGGTTTGGAGTCCCCCTCATTCTTTATCAAGTGCCTGGAAAATTCTCCAAATTGCATAAGTACCAACTAAAAAAATATGACTCATTGCATTTTTTTTAGTGAGTAATGCAATTAACACTGTAATATTGTAGCCACCATTTAAAATATTCTTGTTAACATTTATTAACTGCTAGCATGAAGATTTTTTAACTCAGAAAAGATTCAAGATGCCCATAAATAGTTTTTAACAAACTTAACAATGTGCCCTTTCCTCAAAGAATGACGTTCTATTCCAAATGATGCCATTTAAAATCATAACAGAACACTTCACTGGGTAACAAATTGGTGCCTGAAAGAATTTCGGGGAATTCTTTTTTCATGAATGGCAAAAAAATTGTTATTCCAAAAATGAAATACATACAAGAAATAGCTTAACTGAAGAATTACGCTAAAGATGTGTTCATAAAAATAGCTGCATCATATGAGCTATAGCTTTTGGCATTCAGTCTTCATGACTATTCAGGTAAACGCCCTATATACCATACCTGTAGAAGACAGCACATTTTTTGTGTGGGATGATGGGATGGCAAAGAAAGAATCCCTGCTCCCTCCATTTGTTTTAAAGTAATCATTTGCTTCAAATATCTTCCATTGTATTATTCCTGGTTTCATATATGCAGCGGTTACTTGTTCCTGGTCAGGAATGCACAGATTCACTCAGAGTATGCACTTATCTTTTAATGCTGCTTTGAAGGGTCAAGATGGTATAGTCAACCTGGAGTAATTTTTAGAGAGGAAGTTTGCATGATTTTGGTTGTGGATACAAGGATCTATTTTAGTTATTGTATCTTTAAGGTTGTTTTGTACCTGCACCAAAACCACTGGCCCTTTAAAGAAAAGGAATGAGAAGATACAAGTTATTTGTGGTCAGGGTCACTGCATGCATGGCTTCCGGGGGCACAGCTTGCATCTCATTTATTCCCAAGGAATAGTTATTATGGGAAAAAACCTTAGCACAGAGAGAATTTTTTAAAGGTAACAAACAAACAAACAAAAACCCTGATCTCTGCTATTACAAAGCCAGATATACAGAAAGACTGGCCTAAATTCTGGGTTTCAAACTGTGCTGTCCAATATGGTGGCCACTAGATACCTATAGCTATTGAGTTCTTGAAATGTCACTAGTCCAAATTGAAAAGCTCTGTAAGTGAAAAATACGAGTACATATCCCATTTCAAAGACTTAGTATAAAAAGAGGAATGTAAAATATCTTATTTTTAATATAGATTACATGTTGAAATATATTGGATATATTAGTTGAAACAGATTATAATATTAGAATTAATTTCATCTGTTTAATTTTACTTCTCTTAATGTGACTTCTCAAAATTTAAAACTACAGTGCAGCTCAAAATGGTAGCTTGCATTATATTTCTATTGGACACCACTAGTCTGAAATATTTGATCTACTAATATCCTCAGACACCATTTCTGCCTGTCTATTCTTTGTGCCTAGCACAAAACCTCTACAGTGGCCTAGATTAGGCTTGTGATACTGATCATGTTGGTGGATACTAAGATTGAAATCCTGTAGAACAGTGTATGGAGTTGAAGCATCCAGAAATAAAGAGACCAGATGAGGTTAAAAGGTGGAAACTGTCACCCATTATCCATTGAAATATGAGGATCGAATTTGGGAACTGTGGCTTGAACTGAGATGTTTCTCTGGTGCAGAAGTCAGTGAACAGGGGCCTCATGATAGACATGAGGGGGTCTTATGAAACTTAATATTATACAAAATTAGTGTGTATGTGCCCTTTACTTTAGAGAGGCTCTAATTTGAATTAGATTCCTAAAGGAGACTACAGCCTCAAAAATATTAAGAATCTTAATTTTAGGATGAAAGGGCTCATTCAGATAGGCTATTTCACAATTGTTAGGTGGTCATCCATGTCTATGAACATGTGCATATACATGTCATGGTAATCAAAGAACACAGCTCAGGAAACAAGAATAACTGATGATAAGTATAAGACAGGAAAAATATCTGATAAATATGCAAGAATCTGAAGCCAATCACTGTCCTGAAATTTTGGAACAAGAGGAAAACAATGGTCTTCAAGAAATACCTGAACTTCCGGTCTAAGTTTAAACATCCATGTAAGTACTCTGCCACAAGATAGTCACCTTACCTCCCTATGCAAAAGTAATGTGCTGTAAATGCGGTTCATGTCTTCACACAGCATTTTAAACAAACTGGAGTTTCGTGATTGTGACTTAATAAAATTTACAACTTTTACATTGTCATTAGAACATTTTTCAGTTCACTAGAGGCTTGGATGCAAGACTTTGTCTATGAATGCAGCCGTGACTCCATAGTACATGGGGAGCTACTTCTTTAATTTGACTACATAGCCCCATAAAACAACCTGACACAGGCTTGCCCCCCTCAGTACAGACACCACAACAAACTGGCCAACTAATGTCCTTTTCAATAAAATAACCACTGATTGCATTAAAAATATCTTCACCTGTGGTACACTCTGTCAATGGGTATAACAAAGCAACAGGGGTTTTTTTTGTTTTTTTTTTTGTTTTGTTTTTTGTGGTTCCCTGGCTGGAAATTGAACCCAGGCTGCAGCATTGAGAGTGCCAAAGCCTAGCCACTACACCACCAGTGAACATCCCACAACAGGGTTTCCTCAATTTCATTTCCTACTAAGTACCTTGCAGTGATAAGCAAAATAGATAAATCAGCAATATTTACATTTTTATTGACCTGGGTGGAAAAAAATTTACTTTTTCTAATTCTATCTACTACTACAGCTTCAACATCATCAGACATTAACTGAATTTGTCAAGACATTGTATTGTTTGAAAAAGAGATAGTATTGATTTTGTGGACATGTTCTTACCCCAAAATACAGAAAAATGGTATCCTTAATGCAAGGAGAAATTAAATCTTCAGCTCTGGTGTGGCTTTTATAATTTTAGCTATGTGATTAGCAATACAGTATAAAACCTCAAGGGTATTCTCATTGTCCTTCTTTCCTGACATCATGTATGAAGTGACTGTTGGATGCTTTTCAAAGTGCCAAAAATAATATATTTCTTTGGTCTTATACATGAGATGTTTAGTTTTAAATGTTGCATGAGTAGAGAGGGTTTCATGCAACCATTGAATAATATTTCCACACACACAACACATAAAGGCTTAGGACAGTCATCATCCCCTATGAATGAAAACCCACATTTAATGTATTCCTCCGAATATTTTCTTTTCTTTTGTGTAGTATCTGAGGTATGCACCTTTTTATGATTTCCTGGTGTGGGTGTACTCATAGGTATGAACATATGTTGAGAAGTACTTGTTGACAGGTTATAATCCACATTAAGTTTTTGTTTTTCAACCATTCCTGTCTTCAACCACTGATCCATATCTGACTTGCTTAAAAATTACTGACAATAATAACTGAAACTATGTTAAACATTAAATTAAAAAACTACTTAAAAAGCATCACAATTAAAGACAATGCACTTACTTTTTACTCAGTCAATAACTAAACAGATCAAACTGGCTATGGATGTATTTATATGTTTGAAAAAGTTCTAGAAATGTCATAAATGGATTGTTCTGGAACTATGTGTAATGACTGGTAGAAGAGGGGTTTGGAGGAAAAGTTCATGGTCAAGCCCTCACCAATCATCATTCACTAATGCGATCTAATTTTGAAGTGTCTCCATTAACAGTGATTCAAACTTAATATTTATTGTTCCATAATTAATGTTTTGCATTTTTTTACTTTTTTTTTCACCATTACTGATTACTTTTTGCATACACCTGAACAGCCCAGCACGTACCCTCAGGGTACACGTACCACTGCTTGGGAACTGATGGTCTAACTTCTCAGAATTTACATATGTCTCAGTTAGTATTATAACATAGCTCTTCAAGAACAAGGGGCAAACCTTCCCTTTTTACTCTTTTACCCCTAGTGCCTAGCAAATAGACACTCGATGGATGTTTTGAGTAAAATAATAAATTCATGGTTACCTGATTCCTACATATCTCAGAATAAATGATAATCTATGAAACAAATACAGGTTTAAAGATTCCAATTTAATAGGGCTAAGCAAAAGGCTAAAGCTGTGTTGTTTTAGCCAAATTGACCAGATTTAGAATGTGGCCTTGTTCAATGTTCACAAATTGAACTAACCTGCAGGAAGACTGCACAAACATTGTAGCTGTGAAATACTTCTCCCAGGCCAAAACAGTGCTCATTCATTAACCACAGTTTGTTTGCAAGTGAAGGAAACAAACTTCTAAGTTAGAGAAATATAAGCAGTCTTAGATCTGGGAGTCATCAGGATATGTTTGATACTTTAAAGAACTGACTGAAAGTTAAACAGGTTAATGTGACATTTCAAAGGGATTTTGAAATTCAATAGGTTTCCTCTACCAGCTGATGTTTATTCTCTAGTTGTAAGGCAAATGTTGAATTTCTTCAAAGGAACAATGATAGATCCTAGAATAACTAAATAGGTTCAACATTTACGATAGGTTTTTTCCCCCTTCTCCTGACCCTTCTCCACCCCATGAAAAATATATATTGTATGCACATAATAGGAAATGAGAAAACCATCTGGCTAGCTCTTAAACATGGTTTTCTTCATCATCAAAGGGGTTTCTGTGTGAAAGCAATAATTGTATGGATTCAGAAGTAGATAGGGCACCATTAAACAGAGAAAAGCAGAATCATAAAGAATATATGTAAATCCAGGAAGAGGACATAATTCCTTTTTTCTGACCATATCAGCACTGTGCAGGAATGTAAGATGTTTGCCATCATTTAAGGGATTTTCATGAGTTGAATAGTCTCTTCTAGAGGTACATTTTCAAATCTGGCTAGAAAGACTAATGAGAAAGATATGTCACATTGACTTACATAAGATTGAGGAGCATAATTATTGCCTAGAAACTAGAATGTCAACTGTATGTTTGTGCACGTATACAATTTCATAAAGGTTTATTAAGAGCATGAAAATCTCATTTAGGTAAATCAGCAAATAATGAAAGTTAAAGAAGGCATTCAAAGGAATTATTAAACATTCAGGTGAAAGAATTGTTAAAAGTCACCTATTTCAAACCTGTATTGGTGTAGTTGTAAATAACAGAAATCCAATCTGAAGTGATTTCATTTTAAAAACAAAGAAGAAAAGGGAGAGGGAAGAGGGAAGGAATTTAGCAATTTATAGAGTGCAAGGATCACACAAATAAATTATGGACAGCTGGGGGCAGGAATGTGGATGCTCCCAGAAGCTGCTCTCCAACTCCTGTCTTTTCATTTTCTCTCTGAAAGTTAGACTCAGTCTATTTCATGGCATGGAAATGTGTGCCCCTAAGAATTCTCATGTTTTAACATCTTTCAGACATTGAAGAGGGACCAAGAGATTTCCTTTTCACATTAAAAAAAAAATAGAAAAGGAATGCATTGGTCTAGATTGGATCAGTCTCCTGTAACCAGGATCAGTCTAGTTTGCATCTGTGTCCTCCCCTGGACCAGTCAGCTGTGACAGGAATGAGGCCAGAAATTTAGAAAGAGGGGCAGGCTGCAAAGTGGCCATGGAGATGGGAATCAGCTCTGGGAGAAGTAGAGAGTACACTGGAATGGCCAGTAAAAATTCCATCATTTTGCAGGTAAGTAAGTGAAGAGATGAGTTGGTTTGCTTTAGCTTATATGATAAACTAATAAAATAGCCAGAATTTAACAAATAAATATCCACCCCCCCAAAAAAAGGATAAATATTGATTGCTATCAGCATGAACTGTATTGTTTTATACACATTTATATTTAATACAATTACCTTTTGAAATAGATAGGTATTAACATGCTCATTTTTCAGATGAGCAAAACTTAGGTTCAGAGATTAAATTTTCTAAGGTTGCATTGCGACTTAGTGTCAGAGCCAAAATTTTTGCACAGGTTTTTCCAATTCCTAATCTGTGCACCTTAAAAACAATAATATTAATATTACAAACTGGATTGTTTTTGTAAAATGAATGTATACTCATAAACATTCGCACAACACAGAAAAAAATTTTCTGTTATGTTTAACACAGAATGACTAAATATTCCAAACCCCTCCACCTAGAATTAAACAAGGAATATCATTAACAAAGAATATCTTTTATATATCCCTCAGAAAAGAAGACTAAATAAATCAGCACTTTTTATAAAAAGAGCCTATCAGATGATGTATCTTATTATCTAATAAGATTGTAACATTTAATTTTACTTGAATTTAACTGAAAATAAATTAGAGTGAAGAGTTGCTAAACTCGGATTTTTAATTATACTAAAAAAGTTCCTAATGTTACAAATAATTATGAAATGTACAAAAAAGATGAAATCACCTTTAAAGGAAATTATGTTTCAAATTTTGACAGTACTGACTCCTTGCTTTAAAAACAATTTGGTACACTTGAATTTTCCTACCTCCTGACTCCCTAACCTCAATATTTTGGTGAATTCTATTAATTTTACATTTTCAAGACTTATGTTTATATTTTGTTTGTAGCCACAATTCCCATGGTTTACTCTTAGTTTTATATTTACATGGTTTCCAGGCTTATCACAATGTTTTACCAAACTTCTCCTTTACTGATTTTTTGTTTTTTTCATATATTGGTTTGTTGGATTTCATCATCAAATAGTTCACCCTCCCCCCAACCTCATATTCCTTGAGAATGCCTTTGATTTTAGTTACCAGTAGGTTTTAAGAGCTATTCCTAGGAAGTTTGGGGGCTTCCTGAATCTGTAGCTTAAAGTCTTCCATTAGTTTTGAAAAATTCTCAGACATCTCTCTCCAAATATGGTGTTTCATCCTTTTTTTTCTCTTTTCTCTTTTTGGAATTCTAATTACACACAAATAGAATTCTAATTGTTAACTCCTATGTCTCATATTCTTTTTTGTATTTTCAATCTTTTTGTCTCTCCATGCATTATTCCAGATTATTTACTAGTTCAGTATTTATCTTTAGCTGTGTATAATCTGCTATTAAATCAATCCACTGAGTTCTTAAATCTGGGTACTATATTTTTCAGTTCTAAAATTTTTGTTTTACTCTTTACAGTTTTTAGTGTTATTTTTTTTATTTCCTTGAATATATTTATGCCATTTGTATGATACCCATAGGTATTTTTATTATGTGTCTTTTTCTTCCTCTTTAAAAAATTATGCCTCATCTCTTTATGACCTATTTTCTAATTTAGTAGTGGACATTAAATATGAAAAATTATAGAAAAGATTTGGGCACAAAATTTTTTCCCCAAAGAGTATTTAAAATTGCTTTTGTCAGGCAGTTAGAGCCCCTAGCAACCAAGATCAATTTAATCCAATTTCTAAGATTGAGATGACTTGAAACTGCCTTTCATTTCCTTCAATGTCTAGTTGGTTTCAAGTTTACCTGTAATTCCCCAAAGACTGTCAAAAATTCTGTTAAGTTTCTCCATAACCACTTCTGCAATTGGCAATTGGCAGCTACAAATCCGTGTTAACCTTTTCAGGTTTTCTTCTTCTCTTGGATATTTTTCACTGCCTTATTTGTTAGACCTCTGATGTTTTCAAAGAAACTTCTTATAAAAAAATATTTTCTCTATGTTTTCTAGTTTTTCTTTGTGAGATAGTAAGTCCTAATTATTGCCTTTACTTAATTTGATGTCAATTTTAACATCTAGGAAGACGACCTACACCCTCTGAACAAATCACATAAGGGATGGTCTGGCTCGATGCACTAGAGATTGAAGAGGATCTAGTGAAGAAACTAAGAGTATTAGAGAGATAAAGCTACAGAAGGAGTAATTTTTGAAATGGATGGAGAACAAATTTTTATGGAAGAATAGATCAACATTATGAAATGCTACAGGGACCAAGTAGTCAAGAAGATTAGGGTATTGAGTCTATTATGTAAGAGGTCACCATGTATGCTTAAGAGAACAGTTTCTATAAAGACTACACTGGAATTGGATAAATGAAAGGTAAGTGAGGTATTGGAGGTAGTGCAGACTTTCTTTAAAAGACCAAGTTGTGAAAGAAAACAGAATGATAAGGGATACTTTGTTAAGAAAAACAGAGTCAATAAGAGATTTTAATCATTATTATTTGCTTTCAGCGTGGGGGCACTTTTGAGTATGTTTGTAGATTGAAGGAAAGATACCAGTGGAGAATAGATTAAAGACTTTGGGGGGCCAAGTAAAATTAATTGAACTAAGTCGGGGAGACATAAAAAGAAAAACAGCTGAGATACAGTAGTACAAAATATAGATAAATATACAAAAGAATAAACAATGCAATCCAAAAATGGGAAGAGGACATGAAGAGACATTTCTCTAAAGAAGATATACAGATAGCCAACAGACATATGAAAAGATGCTCGACATCACTAATCAGCAAAGAAATGCAAATCAAAACCATGAGCTACCACCTCACACCAGTGAAAATGGCTATTATAAAAAAGTCAACAAATAACGTGTGTTGACAGGAATGTGGAGAAAAGAGAACCCTTGTGCACTGTTGGTAGGACTACAAATTATTGCAGTCAGTATGGAAAATTACTCAAAATCTAAAAATAGATCTAACATATGACAGCAATTCTGCTCATAGGTATTTATCCAAGGAAAATGAAAACACTATTTTGAGAATACACGCATCCTAGTGTTCATTGCAGCATTATTTACAGTAGCTACAATATAGAACAACCTAGTTGTCCATCCATAGATGAATGGATGAAGATGTAACACACACACACACACACACACACACACACACACACACACACTGGAATATTACTCAGCAATAAAAATAAAAACAAATCTTGCCATTTGTGACATGGATGGACCTATTGGGTATTATGCTAAATAAAATACATGAGAAAAATACTATGTGGTTATATGTGGAATCTACCAAAAAATGAACAAACAAACAAATGGACTCATAGAAATAAAGGTCAAACTGATGGTTGCCAGAGGGGAGAGGGGTTGGGAGAAATGGGTGAAAGGAGGTGAAGGGGAATATAGTCAATAATACTGTAACAAGTTTGCAGGGTGACAGATGAATCCAGACTTAGTGTGGTAATTACATTGAAAGGTATATAAAAATTGAATCACTACATTGTACACTTGAAACTAATATGATATTGTATACCAACTATATTTAAATAAAAAAGAAAGAGATTTATAAATGCTGAAATGAAAGTATGGGGGTAGGAATTACATTGCCCAAGTTCTTATAATATCTATTTCTGAGGTGCTATAAAAGTCAGCAGCTAATTCTGAGTGTGAACAAGTCCACTTACTTTTCACCAGTTATTGTCCCTCTATCACCTGCAATACATACATTTTTATTTGTCCTTTAATCTCTTCTCATCTGCTTAAGAAGTACAACCTGTAGTAATCTTCCCTCTCATATCTCACAAAGTACTCATTTCCTTTTCCCCCTCAAAATGTACTTTGGAGAATCTTAGTGTAAGGATCAGTTAGGATGGTCACTTACTGATAGGAAAGCACAGAAGGACAAATATTTTCTCTAATCTAAATAAATGTCAAATAACTTCAGTAACTGGTTCTATTTTTCCCCCACTTTGGGTTCTTATAAATGGAAACTCCACAAGGGCAATGACTGTGTTTTATATGTTCTGTTGAGGTATGATAACACTGGGGGTGTTAAATAGCAATAAAATAAAAATAAAATTCCCAAGGAATGAAACCAACTATAACTCAATCAATTGTTGCTAGTGATGGGGAGGCTGCACTTAAAACTACCAGGAATAAAGCATACAGATCTTTAATCATGGTGTCCAGAAATATGAGTTACATTTTGTAATAATAACTTTCAATTAAATATTAATAAATTACTTTCTATTTGACTCATAGCAATCTGATGAGAAAGTACCAGTACTATCCTTATTTTAAAGTGAAATAAATGAAGACTCGGGAGATTAAAGAGCATGCCCAAGTTCATATATTCAGCTAATACATGCAGACCTGAAAGTCAAACTTATGTTTCTGATTTCAAAGTCAGTGGTATTATTTGCATCCTATACAGCCTTCTCCTCAGTTAACACCTATGAGGCTTGGATGATAGTAATTTCCCTTCTGAAAGAAGGAGGGTTCATACCATTTGCCTGTTTAACAATGCAAATCCTCACCTTTGCAGGGCAGACGAGTATTATTGGCTAAAACATAAAGATTGAGCTTACTGGATAGAAATTATTAAGAATTAGAAATGGAACATGTCCTTTGGTTTGATTTCAGTTTTGTATTCTAGTGTCTGGGCAGTGACATATTTAATAAGACATAGGCTAATGGTAGAAACTTTTTCAGTATTTAAGATTAAGAATTGCCTAAGGAGATGTGACATTACCGAAGAGGCAACCTTCTGCTTTGCATATAGAATGTTAAATTTTCTTTCTTTACTTTGCTGTAGACCAATTTTGATAGATTATGTGAGAAAAGAATGAGGGGGCCAAAATGACTGTCAAAAATTTTAAGGTTCACCTAAATGATAGGCATAGTGAACTATCTCCATTGCATCTTGCATAATTAATAGTAGTGAGCTTTTAATGTTTTTGAAATTTTATGTTGTAACTAGATTTAAATAATAATTTATATTAAGACTTTGCTCTATATATTTCTGCAAATTATGCTGTTACCAAACATTAGTTGAAAACAGTAGCTATAAACAGATGAAATTTGAGAAAATAATATAAAAATAGTTATACTTTTTATATAATCCAGCCTCTTTAGAATATAACGCTGATTTTTACAAACTATGCTTAATTCAACATTGAACATATGGCATTGAGGTTCTGAGAAAAATATACATCTCTGACCAGAATTTCTTTTTTGTTGTTGTTACCAATAAAATTATTTATGTTAGTTATGTCTCATCAGTTGATTATAAATTCATTAGAGGGAGGGATCAAGTCTTTTTTGGTATATACTTGTTGGGTTTTAGATAAATTGTATATTCCTATTCTTTTTATTGTGAAATTTATCGGGGTTACAATCATTAGTAAAAATCACATAGGTTCCAGATGTACAATTCTATAATATATCGTCTGTGTGTTCCATTATGTGTTCACACTCAGAGTCAGTTCTTGTTCCATAATCATGTATTTGACCCCCTCTTACTGCTCCCCCACTCACCCTCAGAGGTAACCACTAACTGCTGACTGTGTCCATTAGTTTTTGTTTCTTTGTTGCTTTCAGTTTCATATTCCACATATGAGTGAAGTCATATGGTTCTTGTTTTTTTCTGTCTGGCTTATCTTGCTTAGCATGATCCTAGGTCCTTCCATGTTTTCACAATTCATAGTATTTCATCTTTTATTATGGCTGAGTCATATTCCATTGTGTGTATGTACCACTTCTTTACCCAGTCATCTATCACAGGACACTTTGGTTGTTGCCATGACTTGACCACAGTGAACAGCGCTGTGATGAACACTGGGGTACATAAGTCTTTGTGAAGTAAGGTTTTCAAGTTTTTTGGGTACATACTGAGCAGGGGCATTGTTGGGTCATATGGTAACTATTCTTAATTGCTTGAGGAACCTCCATACTATCTTCCATAGTGGTTGTACCAATTTACCTTCCCACCAGCAGTGTTTTAGGGTTCCTTTTTTTCTCCACAGCCTCTCCAATACTGTTATTCCTTGTCTTAGTGATCATAGCCATTCTAGGGCATATGAGGTGGTATTTCACTGTGGCTACTTATACATTGTAACTTTAAGACACTATTAAAAGAAATTGAAGACACAAAGAAATGAAAAGATACTCTGTGTTCACGGATTGGAAGAATCAACATACGTAAAATGGCGATATTACACAAAGCAATATACAGATTTAATATAATTCCCATAAAAATCCCATTTTTTTCAAAAAATAGATTTAAAAAGTCATCAGATTCATATGTTACCACAAAAGACCTCAAATTGCCAAAGCAATCCTACATAAAAAAATAAGGCTGGAGACAGCATACTCCCCAATTTCAATCTATACTACAAAGCGTCAATAATCAAAATATCTTGGCATTGACAGAAAAACATACAGACCAATGGAACAAAATAGGAAACCCAGAAATACACTCACCAATATATGGACAGATAATTTTTGACAAAGGAGCAAAATATGTACACTGGGGAAAAGAAAGCCTCTTCAGTAACCAGTGCTGGGAAAACTGGAAAACAACATGCAAAAGAATGAATCTGAATTATGAACTCTCGCTATACACCAAAATTAACTAAAAATAGATTAAAGACCTCCAATTAAGACCTGAAACAATAAATTGTATAGAAGAAAACATTGGTCTTAAACTTATAGACCTTAACTTAGGGAAGATTTTATGAACCTGGCCCCAAAGGCAAGGGAAGTAAAAGCAATAATCAATGAATGGGACTATATCAAACTAGAAAGCTTCTGCACAGCAAAAGAAACCATCAACAAAGCAGAGACAACCAACCAAATGGGAGAAAATATTTGCAAACAATGCCTCTGATAAGGGGCTAGTATCTAAAATATATAAAGAATGCATACAATTCAACAACAAAAAACAAACAAACAATCCAATTTAAAAAAATGGGCAGAGGACCTGAACTGATACTTCTTTCAAGAAGACACAGAAATGGACAACAGATATATGAAAAAATAGTCAGAATTTCTATCATTAAATTTATATTTATCTACCACCTTGGAAATTTTCTATTTTAGTGCTTATCTCTATCTATTATAGAATGTTACTTACACAAAAATATCTATTAAAATACTGCAGCAATCACAAAAACTAAACAGAAAGATAGCTAGATTAAAATAAATATTACAGAATTTTAGCCAGAGAAATTTTTAGTTAATTTTAGCCATAACAAAGATTCTAATAAATACAAAAAGAAAAAAAGGATTTTAACATTCTTAGTGTGCAAGAGTACATGCTAATATTGCCTAATATTTTGTTTTGCACAGTAATTTTGAAACATAAATGAAGTTCCTCTCAGTTGGCATAAGAAAGTCACATACCAATGTGAATAGAAAAAGGGAAAGAGAAGTATAAAAAGGTAAGTGAGATAATATTTTAGATATCCTCTGAATGGTCAGAGGAAATCCAAAATATTAATATACAAGAGGGGTGATCCAAAAAAAAAGAAATTATCTTCTGGAGGGTGGGCCCCTTGTAGTATAAGCTTTCCCGGCTACATCAGTATACCAGCTGGCATTGTTGGGAGAGCCTGCATTTGGCTTCAGTGAATTTTGGTGAGCGGGGGGACTCTTTCAATGCTTTTGGCCATTTCAAAATGTGCAGCATGACAATGCACCTGCCCACACCGCACTGAATGTTCAGTAGTTTTTGACCCAAAACGCCATGACCCTTGTGCCCTACCCTCCCTATTCACCCAATCTCATCCTGAGCGACTTTTTATTTCCCCTGGATGAAAAACATCTTCAAAGGGAAATGTTTTGCCAATGTGGAAGAGGTGAAACAAAAAATGGCAGAAGCACTAAAAAGCATCAAAATTGACAAGTCAAAAACTGTTTTGTGCAGTGGAAACAGCATCTTGATAGGTGTAGTGCGTCAGACAGTATGTTGAAAGTGACTCAAGTTTAAACATGTAAGAATAAATACACAATTGTTCACAAATCAGTTCTGGTTGTTATGGAGTTTCCCTTGAATGTTATTGAATGACTATATATATATATATATATGTATCTGGCAGAAATAATGCCAGGACTTCAGTTATGATTTTATTACAAAATCATAACCATACATGTTATGATTTTGTAATAAAAGATTTGGTATAGATTATCAGCTCACTATATGACATTTTAGGTGAAATGTTCAAATTGCTGTACATCTCCTGCAAGACATTCACATACTTGGTCTGGCGTTACTTTTGCCGAACCCTGTGTATATACTTTTTTCAACCAAGTGAAAGTGCTGATACAAATGTTTTATTGTTGTATATTTTTAATTTTCCAGTAAGAACGGTCTCAAAAATTTTGGATAAGAGATTTCAAATAATATTAAAGTTATTTTTTAAAGCCTACAATATAGATTCATCATTATCTCTGTTTATTTAAAACAGAAAAATTTTAAAAATTTTATAAACCTCTGAAGGTACGTAATACTTTGCAAAAACTAAAACAATTTTTAAATACTAGCAAATTAATTTTAAGAGATATTAAGTAACTTCAAAAACCTAATCAGGCATACTGCATTCCCTTATAAACTATTGGTTGTACCATAAATATTATTGTTCAACATAAATAAATTTAAGTACAATTCATGTCATGTATTCATGAAATAGAAAAGATATATAGATATGACTAGTATCTCAAAAGGAAAACTCTAGAACTACAATAAGATTACATAGTAACATGTAGAAGTTTTAAAAACAAAATGAATATACAAAATAGGGATTGCAACTAAAAATTGTGTGCAGTTATTAAATTTCATTTCTTAATAAGCGATGAACTAAAACCTGTTAAGAACTGATATACTACACAATGACACTGATGCTATACTAAAATGATTGGTAGAAAGCAGTCAATACAGAGATTCAGAAATGTAAAATAATTGCTTGTTTTATATTCTTTGTATTTTATTAGAAAGGCAATGCACATTCATTTTTAACAATCGGTTTTTATTTCCTATATGTACTGCTTGAATTTCCCAAAACTATTTTTCAAGTTAACCATTTAAAACTCATTCATGTTTTTTAAAATGGGCAGAGGAGCTGAACAGACAATTCTCCAAAGAGTACAGACAGATGGCCAACAGGCACATAAAAAGATGCTTGAGATCATTAATCATCAGGGAAGTACAAATCAAAACAACAGTGAGATACCACTTCACACCTGTCAGAATGGCTATCCTCAAAAAATCAACAAATAACAAAGGCTGTGGAGAAAAGGGAACCCTTGTGCACTGTTGGTGGGAAATCTAATTTGGTACAGACACTATGGAAAAGAGTATGGAGGTTTCTCAAAAAACTGAAAACAGAGCTGCCATACAACCCAGAAATACCATTGGAAAAGATATAAGCACCCTTGTGTCATTGCAGTATTATTTATTATACCCAGAATATTACTCAGCAAGAAAGGAATGAAATTTTGCTATTTCCCACAACATGGATGGTCCTAGAGGGTATCATGCTAAGTGAAATAAGTCAGGGAAAACCAAATACTGTATGATTTCACTTAAGAATTTACAACACATGCCAGAAATATGTGTACATGCCATCATTCAAGCTAAAGCAAAATCTTTGGGACTACAGAGCACTAATCTGAATCCATAAAATAAATGAAAAATATTTTGATTTATTTAAGACCAAGCTTAACAATTTTAAAATTTGGTTCTTTTTGGTCTTCATGTGGGGCTTTTAAAACTAATTAAATAAAAATAACATTCAAAAAAGTTTTAAGTTCAGCAAACTAAGGAGATTATTTTCACTTTTTCTCTAATATAAATCTTGCCGAAAGATCACTAATTTACAGTTACTCATCATACTTACATGGTGTTTACACTTTACTAACAGGTTTTACAAGAGGACAATTTTCTATTGAGGCAGTTGGGGTGGCATCTGCTTCTTTTCCCCTATTGGTCTTTTCTATTAACATCCAATAATAAAAACATTATCTTTGTTCATTGGACACATGTTTTCAATTCTGAATTGCATTATGATTTTAATTAAATAAAGTTTGCAAAAAAAAAAAAGAATTTACAACACACACTAAATGGACAAACAAAACAGAAACAGACCCATAGATGCAAAGGACAAGCTACTGGTTACCAAAGGGGCAGGGGAGGGGGGGATGGGTAGCATAAAGCTGAGTGCCATGGAATTGAGTTTGATTTTTCACCTCCCATCTCCCAAAATAAAACTCATTCATACATTTTATTACGCATCCTACAAAAAAATACTAAGAAGCAGGCAAGAATGTTTGTGGTAAACAGCCTAATTACAGAAAATAGCTAATACATTTTTATACTACAACATTTTGAAACCAATTTTGTGTTTATTGAAAAAGAATTGTTTTTCATACATATTATTCAAATTTTTTTTCTGTCAGAGTTTGAGTTTCCTAGGGCTGCCATAGCAAATTACTTTAAATTAGGTGACCCAAAATAGAAGAAATGTATTCTCTCCCTGTTCTGAGACTGGGTCTGCGATCAAGGTGTCAGTAGAGTTGGTGACCACTTAAGACTGAGGGAGCAATCTATTTCGTGCCTCTCTCCTAGCTTCTTCTGATGGTCGCCAGCAATCCTTGGTGTCCTCTGGCGTGCAGATGTATCACTCCAGCCTCCGTCTCCGTGTTCCTGTGGTGTTCTTTCCCTGAGTCTCTCTCTCTCTTCTCTTGTTATAAGGACACTCGTCCTATTTGACGAAGGTCCTGCCCTGTTCCAGTATGACCTCATCTTAACTACTTACATCTGCAATGACCATCGTCCCCAAGAAGGTCACATTCTGAGGTTCCGTAAAGTATACAAATTTTGGGGGGACACTATCTAACCCAGTGCAGTCAGTTTCATAAACATTAAAGAAAACCATATTCTACAAGATTTTGACATGATTGATGAAATAAATGAATCACTGTTGAATATAAGAATGGGATCTTTTATTTTCTAATTTGATACTTGGATGAGAACTTTACCTTTGGGAATATTTCTCATTCACAAATATGACTTCATACAAAGAGAAACTTACAAAATTCTTCAGAAAGAATACCTGGGATTCATTTAGGTGTATTCATTTGTTTCTAATTTGAGCACATTGTTCCCTAGAATATTTTCACTGCAGAATTGTTCACATTTGAATAAAACCTATAAAGTAAAAGCAGTAAAGGAGCCTGGGAGCTGAAGTTAAATATTACAGAGGTAGGTAAAGTAAGTCTGAGGTAAATGCAAGTATTTCATTTTTAAAAATTTATTTTTAAATAAATTTTTACGTTTTGTCCACATAGTTATATTGATATCTTATTCACTTGGATCTTCCAATTGATATTTGTAATAATTATTGAAAAATAAATTTTTCCTGTATTTGAAAGGTTTACTGAGCAAATTAATAGTTTATGATTTCAAAAACAGCTACTTAAGAAAACAATCATTTATATGCACATTTAATCAACATGCCTATGTATCCTTTGAATAATTCTCTCTTTTCACTGTTCACATCATAATTCAAGCACCAC